>BGZK01001668.1:0-119803 GCA_005406025.1 Eumeta japonica | reverse complement strand
GTACAAATCTACCTTTCCATTAATCTAGAATAACGAATTTTGGTAAGGAAAAAGGTCTTAAAACATAATTAAAGGGAAAAATCTGAAAATGGATAATTTGAAACAGTGATGTCAGAGAGTGTGGTTTGAAGGAGGACGTAGTAACTAGAGTAGAAGGAGGTATGTTGTGGTGGTTTGGCCACCGGAAAGGAGGAATGAAAGTACACTGATCTATGGAACAAATCTATGGAGCGAACGTGTGTGATGGTGAGGTCGGCAAGGGTCGCCCTAGAAAATCCTATGCAGACCAAATTGGTGACACGTTAGAAAAGGGCTAAGGAAACAACGAGCTTGCATGAAAAGATTGATGGGTGTCAGCGAGGCAAGACAGATATGCAAAGATCGTAACATGTGGAAATTCTGGAAGTCTCTGCCTACCCTTCTGGAAGTAGGCGTGGGTTATATTAATATTATAAAAACTTTGACTTTCCATCAAATATTTTTAAGAAAATTCCAAAAAATCTTTGAATATAGCCAACGTTTATAATTCGTGGGATCGATATTCGCCAGTGTCGGTATCGAAAGAAGACAAAAATCATCGAGTCTTTTGATTGATGACATATCTACATACGTAGTTATGTTTTTACGGAATCCTCAGGCTGCGAATTCTATTCGCACTTGTCCGTTTTCAGTAGTCCATAATATATTTGGGAAATTCATGAAAGCAGTACGTTTTTATATTTAACCATTACTTATTTATTCTATTATTAATTTTTCCATACGTATTCGTTACTTCTCTTCGCTTTGGCCACTAAGGTTTTGTTATTTATTGAATAATGATGCATATCTGAGCAAGTCAAATCTATACTGAAATAAAGTAGAAATTAATTTTTAATGAAATTAATAGATGCTGTCTTTCTTTTTTCTCGTAATTTAACATTTATGACAAATGAAATCTATCCTTAAAAATGCAAATTGCGGTAATGAAGAGAAAAAAAGGGAAATTTAATATTTTTCGTACAATAAAATTTCTCTATAGCATGTAGTTCAATTGACTAAAATATATAACATAACTGTATAATATATATAAAATAACCTTTGACATGTGGACCAAACCTTAGTGTGCCAATACATTCGCGGGCCGCGTTCAAAAAGTGGCGCATTTTAAACTAGTATTCTTGACTTTTAGCGATAGATATCAGACATGAAATTTTTCAAAATGCCTCGCGGGCCGGATCAAGTCTTACAGCGGGCCGGTGGTTGCCCGCATATGCTATAAAGTATTATAGTATGAGTGGCAAGCTGACAAATAATACTTTTTAATCGCCTGAGAGGGTGCCAGAGAGTGCCGAGTCGCGTGCTGGTATTTGTGAGGGTCGTCGCATAGGTACTCCCGGCCGGGAGAAGCCGTGTTATGGTGCTCACGAGCATTGCTACAGTTTGGAGATACTACTATCCAGGGGAAGAGCTGTGCTGTCTATAGGTGCGCCTGCGCGCGCTGCCGGCGCGGGCGGTTCATCAACCGCGGCCGGCGCGTTCGCCGCCCACTTTACACCTTTGGTTGGCGGCTGCTATAAAAAATCTACCGATTGGTAGGATCTTGTTTCATATTAATATCCTCCTTACCGTGACAACAATAAATGATCTAAATATACAGTTCTCTATACTATTGTAATTTTAAAATTAAAACACTGAGAAGTATACATATGTAAAGTTCTAGCACATAATCAATTTATAATTGGGTGTGCATATATATCACAGAAAATGATTACAATTTTATGAATAGGGTCGAATTTTTTATTTGCCTTAATATTAATCTAATCTAATGTTTTTCCTCATATCACTCACGATTTCATTAAAAAAACATGCAAAAATAGTAAATATTTGGGCTAAACTGGTCACACTTATAAAGGACGGTTAAAACAAATAAAACCTGCCTATTTTATTCTGTTTGAGTATAACACACTGTTATTAGGTTACTGTTACTTAAGCAGAAGTACGTTCTGAGAAAATCTCATTTCAATAAATTCCGGGACTAACAACCTAGCATGATCTCTGATGCAAGACGCAAATTGTTTAAGTTAAAGATTCTTTGTTTTTTGTTGTCCGTGTTCCGCATTCAAAGTTCAAAGGAACGCATTGGCCATTACAATAGAATAAATTTATATTATTCATCATATCTTCTACAATGTATATCCGGAAAAAATAGTTGATTTCCGAGATATTGCGAACGAAAACTATCTTTACTCAACCGTTATCGTTACATACTATGTACATATAGGATCAGTTTGCAAACTTATCCTTACGCTAGCTTTTTTTTCTAAAAGTAACCATTCGTTTTTAAGTGTTTTTTTTTTCTTTTCCTTGCTTTGTACAGTCTGTATGTCCCAAGAAGAGGGGTCCAGCGTAGTATTAAAGTGTTCGTGTTTCTGGTATTGTTCCCTATTTTTCCGCAGGTGCCCAAAATTTAACATGACAAACAATTGTACCAAATCCCAATTGTAATTTGTAAATTCATAAGTAACGTGCGTTCGTGTCAATTATTTCCTTCGATAACATTATATTGCAAAGTATGAAGGTCAGTAAGATAATTAACATTTTCTAGAATGCACTACAATATTTTAATCTTATTATTATGTAATCTCAAACTGCTAGTAAATTTGTTTCACAAACATCAACTTGGAAGCTAATTAACTATTTTCTTTAACTGAAAAGATTTTAGAAATATCATAGTGGTAAAAAAATATGAAGATCGAAATCAAGATAATTCGGTTGCTAATTTAAAGCAAAGTCAGTGAATTTGGGACAAACACTGAACTTTTTGAAGTGAAATTTCTTTGGGCGTATTAAGAGTGAAATTTCAAGGCCGCGTTAGGACAATATCATCACCGCATAATAGTAATATTAGCGGGATGAGGCCGTCACGATTTTAGGTTTTAAAAGACGGAGAGAGCAATCAGATAGATCTGCAGAAAGAAAGAGATAAAAATAGTAAGAATACTGTACTCTATTGCTGTAGAAAGTATTCTTTTTACGAAGCTCCTGAATTATGTTGAATGTAAAACGTATATTTCTTATTATAACTTCTATAAATTTTTAATTATCAAATAAATAAAAGTATAGTAATTGTATCATTATAAACGAAATTTAATAATAATTATAATAAAAACAACAATGATAATGACAAATTTGAGTATATTATATGCTTGTACATATTTGCCTATCAATTAAAATAGTTTTTCTTTTAAACGCATAGAAAATGTACATTGCTCAAACATTCTTTATCATAATGGTTTTAAATATAAAATGGTTTTAAAAATAAAAAGTTTTAAATATAATTTTTATTTTCTTGTCCGACAACAACATTACATTATTTGTACAATATATATTTTTTATTAGTATTCATTTACTAATTACTGCATTATGCAGTAATTAATAAATGAATTTCATCGTATTTTTTTTATACATGTCATTAGAGCTGTAAAAAATACACATACTTGGCTGTTTTTGAGAAGCACGAATACAAATTTAATATTCATTTCAGTAACAGTCAGTAATTTTTATATTCGTTATAATTTAGTGAATCACACTAATGGTTTTTTAGATTAAATGGTTTATTATATCTCTTAGATGTTATAGAATTACACTTGAATTCATTTTCTAAATATAAAACAACAGTTATCTTAAAATTACAACAGTTCCATTCCGATTTCGAAACAAAATGGCGTCCCAATTTATCAAACGGTAGAAAACGGATAGTAGATTTTTATGATATCGCGTATGGCAACCGGGCGTCAGCGGCCACTTTCCAATTTACCGGTCCGGCCGCGCCGCGCCAGTCCGTGTCCGCGCGCCGTGGGGGAGTTACGTCGCTGCCGCACAAGTTGTCGCTCTCGCCCGCGCCGAGGCGTGGCTGTGCTTTTCCATTCCGGTACCCTGCGGTCGTTCCACCGGTTCCGTACTACGTTTGGGACTTTCTGTGTATTTCAGTGTTTTAAGGATACCCGCTCTCGGTGCCAACAAAACAATCCGATCCAAGGTGAGTTCGTTTTATCTTGTTTCGGCGTATTGATAACTTTCGTTAATAATTTTTCTTTTTTTTTTTGTTTGTGATTCTAGTAATAATGGTCGCGAAATTTATTTTGTATAGAATATTTCCGATTAATCGTACGCATCGATGCGAACGGTCGACTTAAATCTACCCTACCGGTTTTGGAGGTAACTTTAAAAAAATAATAATATCGTGTATTTATTGGGTGTCATGGAAATTTAAAAAAAAATTGTACTACGTCTTAACATAGGTACTTACATAAGTAATAAGCGCATAGACATACCTGGTTTTCCACAGATTTGAAAGTTATTAATGATGTACAACCTTCGTTCTAGAGTTTCTTTGTCTATGCCACAAAGAGTGCAACGCCCCTTTTTTGAAAGGAAACGTTTTTTGTACAGTTGATCAATAACTTCATTATAACGATATGGCTAGCTTCTATGCGTTTTAGCGACGCTTCGGGTGCCGGTTCGAACACAAACTCCTCAATAGAGGCGGAGCAGGCCGCGGTGGACGTGGATTTTAATCGGCTCGTAACTGCAAAATCACCTCCGACGTTCTATGAAAATGGACGTCCCGAGCCGCACTCGGGCCGCGCGGCCTTTCTCTTCATTTGCGTTTCGGTGCCCGAAACGAAAATCGGCCGAATACCATTAAATATTTCGTGTTTTAATCAATACCTAACTATTTCATAAACTTAATTTTGTTTCGAGCATCTGAATCTAAATGTGAAACGGCTCGTATAATCGATTCCGAATTATGCTAGCTTCCGTACGCGGCTTCGCTCGCGCGAACTCGAATGAGTTCCTGCACATTGTAGTCGGCCGACGCCGCCGCCTCCACCGCGCTGCCCTAATGCTGCTCTCCACTCAATCTCTGAAGGTGGACTAATGAGAGCGTATGACGTCATTTATACCATACACGCGTGAAGTTGTAAAAATAATTATTATATTCAGTTCCAGTTCCCGTTTTAAGCGAGTCTTGCATATGACTCCGCTTCTAGGCGACGTGGCACAAGGAAACATGCCCTGTGTTTTGAGTTACCGAGTTAGATCCCCGGCAAGACCGCATCAAATGCGTCAAAATCGCATTCAATTCCGTGTAGCTACCTCGTGGCTTGTGCGCGATGTACATGCGAACAAATAACGTACACAGACAGACGAAAAAAATCTAAAAATAATTGTTTCAGTTTCTATCGCACTTGCGACGACTTCACAGTTTAATTTTTTATAAATATTTTATAAGTATAGCCATCGATCATTAACAGTTTTCTATTATGTTTATAAAGCTGTTTAATTGGTCCTATTGCAAAACTTGGAAGTACCCGACTCGACAAATATAAGATGGAATAGATTCGCCTCGCTGTGGAGCTGTAATTGGTCGTGAAGAATTCCGGCTCGAGCCGTGTGCGATTTCTGAGTCGTTGCGAACTGGAGGACCCGCGGCTCCGAGGAGGCATTGTCGTACCCGGATTCGTTATAAATCTCTGGAGCTGTCCGTCGTCAACTCCAATTTTTGTGCGATTCCTTTTTAAAAACGATCAGCATTTCGTGGAGTTCTAAAGTCTCGATTCTGAAAGGTATCATTCTGATTCGCTCAGCCGTGAAGTAAGGTTGTCGGTTTGTAGCGCGCGGCGTACCCTTCCTGGGCTGAGCGAGCGAGCGAGCGAGCGAGTCCCGATCAACACTTAAGAAGCCGTCAAGAGCTGCCCCGGCCTCTGTCTTAGCGACCTCGTGCAGTTTCAATTCCTTGCATTCAATCTAAATGAAGTCACCATCTGAATTCTTGAAGTACTTACGCGGTGTGCAGGAAATCATGGGTGGTTGTTAAGCCTTCTTGCTCTTGGTACGAAAAAGAATAATAAATATGTACTCAACTCTATTCTGGTTTTTGTAAACTCTAATTTTAAATGAACACGTTCGGTATTTATGATACGGCTATTCTTAAAAAAAACCACTTCCATGCCCTCAAAACGCAACAATTATAAACGTCGTATGTTAACTTACCACTTCTAAACTAAATGAGCAATGTCTCTGAGCGTATGCAAGTCTGTGTATATATCGACTTTTGGTTTTGCTCGCCCACCTTCTTGTCTTTAAGTTTGTTCCGGTTCAGTGTTGACGTTAGGGTGGTCTTTGTGAAAAAAAAAAAAATAAAGCGAAGCTCCATACAGGACAACATTTAAAAGTAAGCTAATCTAATTCATTAACCGAAGAGTAGTACTCCAACGAGAATGATATCGAAAAGGTCTGCCCTCTAAGCGAGCTCGAGTCGCGCCCGTCATCAAAAACCTTTTTGATGGCGAACGCGATTCAATATTAAAAAATCGTTAAAGCTTTTTAATGATATTTTAATATTGTCGTATTTAATTTCGGGCCGCAAACGGACCGTGAAAATTCCTACCTACAAAATAACGCAACGAGACGCGTGCAACTGATTCGGACCGACGTACATTGTCCAGATTCAATGTTCAATCAAACCGAAAGGAGACTCGATTGAATAACAAAATTGAAATATATTTTAAAGTTTATAAACTTATATACCGTTCAAAAGATTCATTAGCGTGTATACAACATTACAATCAATTGCGCAAACTGTCTGGCGTTTAAAAGCGTTGCAACAAATTGTATTGGAAATGATAGAAATATGAGCAATATTTTAGGTCATTAGGTTTTGTTTAGTGTTAAATACTTTTAATAACAGTCTACTGACTGATCTGAATGGTCAAACTGAAGTGAATACGCTAACATACTTAAATGATCATCTGACACGTGTTTAACGCGTTCAGGACTGTCAGAGATCACTCCACAATATTTAAAATGACAATACTTATGAATGCAAAGTTTTATTGTTGTTTGTAGATTTTTATTTCGTAACAATACCCGTTCTTTTAGTAGCGATTTATGGATACACTCTGAATTCATGGAAATTTTCTGTGTTTTTGCCAGGCAGTTTTGTCAGAAAGGTGAACAGTGGAAAGCTAAAACTTTCAAGGCATACGGAACCACTATTGTGAATTTCGTAACTTACCCTGTAGATACAAGTTCGATTTTGAGCGATCGAATGGAACTTGTGCGCGTCCGTCCTTACGCGACGCAACAAGACACGGTGCAAAAATCGCATTAGTTTTCGCAACTAAACTCGGCGCGCGCGGCGTTTGCCCAACTGGTTGCCGCCACCGATGAAAACCTCTATCTTAGAATGCGTTGTTATTACGCGATGCCTTTTATAACACACTCTTGCGCATGTTTTTGATAGTTTTAAACGTTATATTACGCGCTCTTTGTTGCTGTCATTATGTGTGATAGAAAGGGCCAAAGGCTTATAACGAAAAGTTCGATAAATGTATGAGCGGTAAGAAATTACTTTTGTTGAGAATAATAGAAGAAATATGGAAGCTTTACCTTTATTTGTAAATTAGTCAAAGCTTGGAAATTTCACAGTTAAGCCGTGTATTCCTGAATAAAATTTTAAACAATGAATGGCCCTCTACCTATTTAGTTGAAATGTTGTTATGTTTTAATACACATTCAAGGTCGTCTCCCTGATTTTTTTTCGGTTTTAGCTAACAGTTTACGAGATACCAATTGTTTTTAAATGATATCGTATATACTTTATCAGATATACGTTTTAGAATAAATGTTTACTTTTTTTAAAACTTTGTTTACTTAAAATGGCTGATAATAGTTCTTTATTTACATATCATAATAATTTTTTTCAATTTCATGTAAAAATGTTTGTTTTAAAAAGCTGTGCACACTTCGATTTTCTGCAATAATACTTTGAAAAACTTCATTCTCGTCACGAGTCAACCATATTTTAGATTTTTGACTATTCTATAAAATCATGACAAGTAATTTCTAAAATGTACCAGATTTTTAGTCAACACACCCTCTAAGTATATTCATTCGCGTCTACCGTCCTTTGAGAGAATAAACCGCAAAGGGCTGGCGTCCGCGAAGTACAAAGCTGACTTCGCTTGCGATTTCATCCCATGAGGTAGACTTCAAACCGACAACGCAGCATTAATTAGCCATAAAGGTTCATCTTTTGAACGTAGTTCAAACACCGAGGTCTCGCGCGCCCGCGGCGCCCGCGCCGACGGCCGCGCACAGCTGCCGCGGCGAGAGTTAAACCCTTCCAGTGGCACACGAGCTCTTCACTCAAACCGATGTTAGTGGGGCGGCCGCTCCCTCCCTCGAGCGCCCATTTCCGTGATGTTCCGGGCGTACTGCTTGCCCAAATCCTCACACTTTTCGGACTGAAATTACTTGCGTTCGCGTGAGCCTATCCACTTCTAGGACGTGGTGCTTCTAGTTTTTAGCGGTTTCGAGCTCATCGCTCGTGTTTGCTTTATTAGATATACGAATCATATTTTTGTATATGCCGTTCTATTTAAATATTGACTTGATATATAACTTCAATCCGTCGAATTGCTGTAGCAGAACTTCAAGAACACATCAGCGCCCGTACGTGTGTGTCACGTGTCGCCCCGCCCTCCCCCGCCCTCCCCCGCTCACCTCCCCCCTCCGGCAGCGGGGGAGGACAGTTCACTCCTGACCTTTCCGAGTTCTCTTCACACTCGAAGAAATTGACTTTATTTTTCGTGGCGCGCGCCCGACGTAAGCAAGGAAGTGTCTCGGTGCGCCGGAACGGGAGGCGACGAGTGTCTGACGGGGCCGCTCCGGCGCTTTGTCAAATAAATAGATTACATTTTGGATCTTATTCTAACTCGAGACCGAAAATATCGAACGGGCTTGAAAAAATATGTGATATTTTGTAATATACATACGTATATTTGGATTACGTTACTATTGTAGTCTTCTCTCTAAAACTGAATTAGTAGAATTTTTACTAATTGAAGTAGTGATAGTAGAAACTACATCAAAATTAGTAATTTTTAGTTGAATCTACTACAGATTTACTAAGTTTGTAGGCGTTAATTTCAATTAGTAATTTTTCACTAATTGAAAAAGTAATATGGCCCAACTTCACTACTGAATTAGTAGTTCTGAATTAGTAGTCACTTGACAATTAGTAAAATAATCACTTTTATAATAGTAGAATTATACTTTTTAATTAGTAGAAAATTTACAATTTTAATTTGTAATCATTTCTACTAATTGAAAGAGTGGATAACCACTTATTGCTGGTCGTATACTTTGGACATCTTAAAATAGTAGCTATTGACTATTAATTAGTGGTTTTCCACTTATTCAGTTTTCGAGAGTTAATACTTTTTAGGGTTCCGAGCCAAAATGACAAAAACGGAGCCCTTATAGTTTTAGCATGTCCGTCTGTCCGTCCGTACGAGACATAAATTGATGAAATTTGTAGTGTGTAGTGTAATCTTGTATAAGCCGCTACTTAGTTTGGTGGATAAATAACAAAAATAAATATTACTAGGGGGACACTCCATACACGTAAGAGACACTGAAAACATGTTTTTCAGCAAACACCAACAAGTGGCACTTTCGACAGTTATTTAAAAAAAAAATAAAACAACTGAAAATACTTCGAAATTTGCAGAAATTGGGACTCCTCTATTTTCTAAACGGTATGTTCAAAAATATGAAAAAAAACAACGAAGGTAACGCTTAACAAATACTCTCAACGAGAATTATTATGAACATGGTGCGATATATTGTTTTTGAATTATTGCCGAAAAACTGCTTCTCAACAAAAGGAAGTAAGTGCTATGAAGATACGCTCTTTTGCTGATGCACTTTAGTTTACATTAGTTTAATAGTAATATTGACATACCTACTTGTTTTTCTAGTTATAAGCGACTAAAGTACTTATAACTATTCTGTGCGGGAAACATGAAAAAATGTAACAACGCACTTTTTTCATCTGTAGTGCATTTATTTGTAATAATGGCTTCGGAACCCTATAATGGGCATGGTCCGACATGCTCTTGGCCAGTTTTTATAATTACAATCTTTTAAGATTAATTTACGTTCAACATTAGACACTTTATGTGTCGTTATAATTTTTTATTAAAATTTCGTTTACATTTATGACTATAAATATGATTCATAAATAGATAAATATATGTATTTGGTTTCACAGACACACATACATTACGCAATACAGTTTCATATAGCAATATGTGAATAATGTGAAGGGCATAGCCCAAACGCGCCAGGTACGAGCGCGTGCGCGTGCGCACGCTACAGCCTGCACAAAGGGCATTGCCTGGCGTCGGTATCTGTTCAGAGAGCAAGTTGTCGGTTTCCTCACGCAACGAGAAACCGCGGCCACCGCAACCCACGAGCTGTACGCGGCCAGCGCCAGGCGGAGCGGGCGCTGCACCACTACTGGTGTCGCTCTTCAGTTGTCTATGATCAAGTGTCGAAGCTAATGTTTTTTAGGCGCACAAATAAACGATAAATTGAAAGAGCATAGATATTAATTCAGTATAGACAACTAAAATTTAAATCAGATTAATATACATGATCATGATTACAGTTGAACAAAATTACATAATGTTTATTTTTGTTATTTTAATACTGATGTTAATTTTTTTTAGGATATTTTATAACTCGCATATAAAATAATTTACGCGAGCCGCCTCGTTTTTTTGGTAATAACGCTTTCTTTAAAAATTATTAAATTTTTGGTTCTCGGTATCGACTTGAAGATTTTTCTATAGTCATCGATGAAAAACGTGCGTATGAGCAAACTATATATACATACAATACACTACATTTTGTCCGCAGCTCCACCCGTGCGGACACAAATTGGTTTGTTTCCTTTTATTTCACGGGCCCGGTCGTGCCGGCGAGCGTGATCCCGCTCGCGGTCCCGGGCCCACTCTCGACTGCGATTCCGGTCTCAGTGTAAATACCGGTTTCGCCTTTGATTAAATTCTAATGGTTTATCTCGGAAGAGCCGATACTGTCACGCCGAGACACATTCTGCCGCTGATTTTGTTCATTATGAAAAGATATCCCTGTCCTGTTTGCCATTACGAATCCCGAACAGATGTTGAATTTAACCCTCCCATAAATATTGTTGTAACCGATAAGCAATTCGCATAAGTAAAAAATTCGTGCTACGTTGACGCAAGCGAAGCCAGGAACAAAGTTACTATCCTTATAAATTGTAATATATGTCTTTTTCTGATATATAGGCTTATTATACTGTAAAGTTTCATCAAAATCCGTTTAATAGTTTTTTTTTCGTTAAAGCGCAATAAATATTCATCCGTACATCCTCACAACTTTCGTGTTTATAATATTAGTATAGGTAAATATTCTCCATTGTGTGTGACGCTACCGTTCGCTAATGCGCAGACGCAATGCGCGGAACCCGCAAAAACTCCGCAGCGGCACTACGCGACGGAGACATTAACGAAGGCGCGGCGGTTCGCACGGTACGTACCCTGGTAATAAAATTAAAGTACCATGCAACCGAGTTAGGGCGGACTTAATACGACGATGGGATTTAGCGAGTCGCTGACTTGTCGACCGACTATGTTCTAAGATGTTGGCTCGTACCGGATCGAGTTATAAACATCTTACAAACAACGTTGATATTACACAGTTGTATAAGTACAGGTGCATTTGGACAAGCGCACGTACAGCGTTATTCGTACAATTCGTATACAAGACTATAGTTTGATACGCAGCCTTAATCCCCACGTCTTTCACGGTCGTGCGTGTCGGTGTCCTCACGCTTTAGAGAATTCCAGGGAACTGCCCGCTCATGGTCAGCCGTCGACACATCGCCATGGATTCTAAAAGTAAGGGGTTCGAACGCTGAACTCGGTCGCGTCGACCTAAGAGTTTTTAATTTAGACCGAACGAATTCTTTACACGACTCGCACCTGCAGCATCGGACAGGATAAGATCGTCATTGACACGTGTTCTGTTTCGTGAGTTATATTAACCTGACTCGCGTCGATCGCTTCCACGTGGGCCATCGAGCTGAGCTCTGCTACTTCGACAGTGAATGAGCTCAAGCAGGGCACTGACATCGGAATGCACGCCCGGTATGTCTCGAGCGCCCGGCGTAATCTCCCGCGGCCGTCCCCCGTACTGTGGCTGCGGTCGCTGCAGTGCCTTACAAGGTTTCGTAACGAAGAAATTAAAAATATAAAAATGCGTCATATGGAACTACGTGTGGAGCCATATCGGCTCGCACACAGCATCTCAATCACATGTGTTATTGCAACATTGTCATTACGAACGCGCAAGTGGCCACCGTCGTTGTTTCATGTTTCACGTGAGTTATGTGTGTTATTAACTGAATAACGAGATTATAGTTTCAATTTAATTATTACAACTAAGATTAAAATATCACACAAAACTCAGATTAAGTAAAATGTTTGTAAGCCCTTCTCACGAAGACGATCAAAAGGACAACGGACCACAAGTTTGATGACAATTGAGTTGTCGTTTCGTTGTTCGGTCGTTCATAAACTAATCGGTACTAATCAGAACTGTCGTTCGAAAACTAATATTGTCACAAAAGCGGTATCGAAATCGGCGCCACTCGGCTGACTCCGGCGCATCACCTTCAAATACATGCCTCTGTATGGAAACCAATAAAAGTGCCATTGCATTGCGCCGGTTTTCCGAACGCAGGACGTGCATGAGCAGAGCCCTAAGGGCGGCGGCGCCATCTGCCATCCGTTTTATTCGACCTTTTTGTGCGGGCGCTTCCGCCGCTGACGTCCATCGCATGACTTTCGCACGCCAAATTAAACCGATTTTTATATAACTATTGATCAACAAATATATCTTTACCTATTAATGTAACAAATACAAAGAAAGATAAAGAATTTTAAATTAGACAACAAACGTATAAAATTATATTTTATTATAACTTATCATGACTTCACACATGCATTCCGTCATTTATTTGTTATTAAATCAAATTATGATGCAATAAAATTTACCGTATATGTTAAAAGGGTTCGAACGGCATTTATACCCTGTGTATTGTGTATAAAGTATAAAGGTGGCTACGATTGTCACGTATGTACAGCGTGATCCCTGAACCGGCCGAATGATGTCCGGTACATGACGTCATTGAAAACCTTACGAACCTATTTTTTTCTTCAGAAGAATTGCAGGCCAATTCTGTAAACTTGAAATGACTCATTTGATGTCGTTGTGACGTCACAATTACGTCGACCGAGGGCGCGCGACGCCCAACTTTTTCACCCCGACGTAATTGTAACGTCATACCGATATCGATCGAATCGTTTTGAGTTTACAGAATTGGTCTGCCGTACCGGACCAGAACACGGGCTCGGCGATCGCGACGCGCCGGCGCGCTCTGGCGGCGGCCGCGAGCGACATCTGGTAACTGTTCATTTTTTGTGCAACGATTCGAAGCGGCTTATTTGAAAGAATAATTGAATTTGAAATCGCCGCGCGTCGAACGCTCGAGTGCTCGCCGATGGCGTTTCATATTTAGCGCGATCACGGCGAAGTTATGCAACGACTTTCGCTCCGGGCCTGCACCGGTGAAAGATGCAAATGCTGCATTTACATCGTCCATAGGACAGTGAAAGCACTCTCGCGGGTCCGTGCCGTTCGAGGAGTCGTCGGCGGTCGCTGCCGTCGCGGCCTCGGTGCCCCGACCGCTGCGTCGACGAGCGCCAACTAGACCTGCGCTCCGCTTGCCCGCACACCTTATCTAACAGGTCTTAAAGTACATGACGTCGCCGGAGGTGATTGGGGGCATCTTCTTACCGCACGCGCAGCTAACTTAAACGTGGCGCATGACTAAATTATTTTTTTAATTCCAAATCAGCTCCGCTTTGATAACATTAATTAGACATAATTTCCATCCTACAAAGATTAGGAAAAAATCATTTATATAACACTTACGACTTTAAAGAAATACGCTTTCTTGATTACAAATTTTTCTTGTCACACATTTTCACTTTAACTTTGTACTTTACACACACATATACGGCTAAGAGTAAGCGCAGTCTGGTTTATTAACTAGTCCGGCGATAACTCATATGGACTGCCCCGGAGCTGCTTTGTAAAAGAAAATTCATAGTAATTGTAAAGTGAGGCGAGGACCGTGGCCGGCGGTGTCGCGCGGGGGACTATTCTCAGGTGCGCCGGCGGCGCTTGGCTGGCGAAAGACCATCGACAACGAGGCGTCGCAGGACTCTCGGTATAAATAGACTTCCTGTCGCTATGTATCATTAATTAACAAGCATAATGAAAAAATGATAATAGAATTCTATTTAATATATATATATATATATATATATATATATATATATCTATGAAATTATGAAACTATGAAATTTTTCGAATTTGCATTTTACCGCTTGTTTCGGAATGCAGTTTTTTCTCGAGAAGAACGAGCAAGAAACCTAAGGGAAGGAAGAAACTTAAACTTTTCTAATTTCATCACGCATAGCCAAAACAAATACAAAACCGTTAATGAACGAAACAGCCCGGTAAAAAGTCGAGTCGCTCATGCCCATGGATATCTGTCTTCTAAATATTCGAAAATTTTGTAATACCCTTTTTTACTGAGTGTTTGTTTATTAATACTTTTAAATTTAGAAAAGGGTAAATCTTGTATATCCACAGGAACCCTATTGGGCATGCGCACAGAGCTCTTTAAATGGATTGGTGACTCTGCACAGTCGACTACATGCAAAATCAGCTTACTTATTTTTATTTTTGGTACTGAGTTTATGTCAATCACTAATTCTTTTAAACATTTCTATTTTTTTTTATATATAATAATTTTTCATAAAGTATAAACAAATTGTAAATTTAATCAGTACATTCAACACATTATGAATATACTGTGACACGTACACGGACGTCTAAATGCAGAACTATATTTATAGTGTGCATGTATCTAGTGTATGCACGTACACAGCTGACGCACACGCAGTAATGAACCTACGCACAGACGTACGCTTGTAAACAAGCTATAAATTTTCCTAAAATATAACAGAAACCGTGCTATCCCTACTCAAACAGCCCTACCGTGGTAATTATTACACGCCTGTGATCAGCGCACCGAGTGAATTAGCCGCCGGACAGTGTTTAAAATTGATGAAACTCGTCATCATCAGTGTCCCCATCGAGTTCAGAATAGGGGCCCCGGGCCTTTAACCCGGTCGGAGAGCCGTTAGCCGGCCGCGAGCGCAGACCGCTTTTTGTACGCGCCGGAACGCAGAACGCCGTCGGCCGTGTCGTCGCGCCGGAGCCGCGGGGACGCCGGGCGGCGGCGGCGGTGGACGGCGGTGGCTGGACTTACAGACGAGCTTACAAAAGCTCGCTATCTGTCGTATCGAGTGTGGCGCTGCCGTGCGGAGGGACTTTTTCCAAACGCGGCAGGTGCTACGCGAAACCTTTGATTTATGACATCATGAAAATCACTGAAGAAATATTTGAAAAATTCGTCATCGTATCTTTGTTTTTTAAAATTATTTCTATGTCAAAATAAACTACCTATGTCGTGTTTATAATATTTTAATATTTAAATAAATGCTTTTCTTAATAAAAATAGCTTTTAATCCGTATTACAATTAGATCTTTATGAAACACGGGTACCTAAAGGTAATTCAAAGTCCCATTGTGATTTTCTCACAAATAAAAATACTCTTTTCCCAGTATAATTACACAATTAGCTCTTATTTTTAATTCGATGAAGAGCCTTGTTAGCGCGGTGGCCATTAATCATGTTCTTGGTGTTTTTGACTTTAATGAAATAGCATTATCCGAATTTTCCGTGAAATTCTTACCTAGAAATCTCTTTGTTTTCTATCAGAAAATCTTATAAATAGAAATTATTGTAAGGAAATTTCTAGCTTGTTTAACCTACAGGTTTTAGTTAATCCAAATAGCCATTTTATTAGCGTTCGGTTAAGCTATTGATATTACAAATGATAGTAAAAATTGTGAACATGTTATTCAAAAATTAAGGAAATCACAAATACAGCGTACTTTATGGAGGCGTTCGGATAACACTTTTTTTAACAAAAATCTAATGCTATCGACTCAGAGGCGAGCACAGAGATTCAGACAGGGTATATAAAGCTAAAAAAAACTTACTAGTTTCAGCATTGTTTCGGCTGGTGGCCCACCGACGCGGCGGTAAGTATCTTTATACCTTGCACAACCGAAACAATGCTGAAATTGGTAAGTTTTTTAGCTTTGCATACCCCGTCTGAATCTCCGTGCACGCCCCCGGTATCGAGCTAATCAACATAATGTACAGAAAAGTATAGAAAGCGAAAATTAAAATCATCAGATGATAAGTGTCGGCCATTTCCCCGCTATTTTGTCGGCCATGTTGGCCGCCATGTTGAATCCGAAAGCGATCGGGGTCGCGGCGGCCGCGCCGGCTGATCTCTGAGAAGCGGACCGCGCCGGCGCCGGCCGAGAGGGAAACGACAGTTTAATCTATCGAAACGCACGCGCATCAAGGTTCCAACCTTTGTTCGGTCTATTCTTAAACTCCTATAGAATAAGAAAATACGGTTTTAGTCTATGAGGTCTCACCGGAATTATCATAAATGAAAAAAATAGCATGTTTATATACGAAAAGTATCGGTATATAAAAAAGTACGAATTACGTGTAAAGAGGTAACAACAGCGCAGACGCTATAACAGGTGTCGACGACAGCTAAACGACCCGGCGGGAGCGGCTCTCACGACTGTTATCGTCGACGATCCCGGTCGCGATCCTCCGTCGCGTGACGTCTCTCTGACCGCTCTACGATCCTTTGCTAATCTCGAGCACCGGAATTTCCTTACCGGTGCCTATTTGGCTGAATATTTTTGAGCTTTGGTCACGCGACGATACCTATTCGAGAAATGGTCTGTGGTCGGCGGGGGCTCCGACCACGGGCGGATGTCGGACGAGTTCTTTTATTAAAATAAGAAAAAATATTTAGGAAAATTCTAAGAGATGTAGCGTTTAGAACTTTAAAATCGCTCTATTACTGTCGATATGGAAAAAAAGTGTTGTTTCAAAGTAAGACAATGATCTTATTAAATTACCATGGTCATATTACGGTGATCGCCATAAATGATTAATTTAAAGTGTAGCGGAGTGCCCCGCAACCGACATACACATCAGTGCTGCGTACTAGACACGCGTGTGTTTGCTTATTATTAAGGTTGATATGCGACAAAACAGTTTTTTCGCTTAAAATAAAAACTACCATAAATTAAAAATAAAATCCAACTATCATTTTGAAGCATTTGTATAGATTAATTTATCTTGAAAATGTAGAGGCTTAAATCGGTCCTATTTGCGTGTAAAATGCAAATGTTTGTTTCAAAAGAGGCATTTTTGGTACTTTTTTCTGTTATAAAAGTTAATAAATCATATAACAGCAACTAAAAAAATTGAAATCAATAACATGAGAAATCGGATCGCCAAAGTTCGTTTTCACATGTATTGCATTTTATGAAAAAAATCGAGATCCCTATCACAAAAGTGTTCAATTCGCCAACTTAATAAGTTTCTCCCAAGGTTTGGGGAAAATACAACGTAACCATGACTCAGGACCCGCTTTCATTGATTTGATAGATTCATTTTTGCCTTTTTCAAATCCTATCGTGCGATGTAGAAATATATTTTCAAACTCCTGGCGGCCGCTATCTTTGGCAATTTCAATGTAATCTCGGTTCGTTGGCACTGCGCGAGGACTGTTTATTTATTTGAAATTTAATAACTTTTAAACCATTTTCGATTCCCTTTTACTTCTGTATCGAACGCTACTGTAAAGTGTAGGTGCCTGCTGGTGACGTCACGTCACTAACATGCGCTAATTAAGTCAGCCTAAACAAGCTGGAGTCGCGTCGAATACCGATCGACCGATGCTTAATCATTGGGTGAGTCATTAAAAATGCGGAGAGGTGGACCGTGACACGCGCGCCACCTGCTGACTCATCGCCCTTCACCTTCGACCGTGTCGTCGCTGCACCACGACACGGGCGTCGGTGACTCTCGTCCGAATCGTCCGCGTGGATACGGAAGGTGTTATGCCTGTGAATAGTCGATTTCAATCCCGATTCTGATCTTGAATCGCGTCGTTTATTTGTGTCGTGGGTTCAATTCATTGGCCTTTCATGGCGTCTACTGTACACTCCGTCGATTGGTGATCCCATAAATTATGCGATGTCTTTTCTAAATTTCTGAATATTGTACTTAATTATCGTCCTATTCGGTACAAATTTAACATGTTCATGGTTATGAATACTTGATACTTATCAAGTCAATAGGCAACTGCTTAATAAAAATACGGATGCTGTTTGATTGGAAGATATTTCTTTCAATAAATATTTCTCAAAAGATTAACGAGATCCTCAAAACATTTCCTTTATACACGACATGATTCATTAGACGATACAAAGGGAAGGAATTATGCGTTTCCTCGTTATGTGTCGACAAAAGCTCCGAGAATAAGACAAAAATAGGTCTTATTGATAAGTAGGTAAATGCTTTCCGAAACTTCGACTGCACCGAAAATTATTATTTTTCAAGTTTACTCTTGCAGTGGTTCTTTAAAATACGACTTGTCACGTACCGAATTAAATATTCAGTTGAATTATTTTCAAGTTAAAAAATTTGAGCAGAGTCAAATATTATTACTTAAATCTGTTCTAAGCTAAAAATCATATGTGTCAGGCTTACTAAGTTTGCTATTTTAGCACTTTCGCCGAGCGACCTTATAGCAGACCGATCCCGTGAACTTGAAATGACCAGTCGATATCGGTACGACGTCAAAACCACGTCGAGGTGGCAGGCGCTGCCGCCGCGCGCCCTCGGCCGACGCCGCTGCTACGTCTGACGACGGCGTCGGCGGCAAGTCGCTGTGACGCTGACGGCACCGCCGCATGTGTTGCCCCTTCTTCTTCGGTCTCAATAGCCGTCGCCGCATCGCGCTTAACTACTTTAGCACCCGCAAAGACAGAAGCGCTTTTTCCGCTCTTCCGGCGCTCGCGGGCACGTGCTCTAAATGAGCTCCGTTAAAACAGCCCTCAATTTAACGCTAATTAACACGGTTAATTAACGTTAGTTTTCACGAAATAAGGAGAGGAAATTAAATTCTGAAAATTAAACGTGATTTTTTTTAGGGCTCCGTATATTCAACAAAAAAAAAAAAACGGAATCCTCATGATATTAATCTCGTGTCTGTCTGTCTATCTCATTCATCCATCTCTCACAACTTATTTTATCAGATTCTACTGAACGAAAGAAAGTTGAAGTTTTGCACACACGAAGATCACTCTGGAATTATTGCAACATTTCAAGCGCCGGTTTTCTCGCGACTGTGATGCGCATGCGGGCGAGTCCACTTCATTACAAAAGCGCGCGTAGTAGACTCTTCCCGCGTTTTTGAACGATTTGAAACGTAAGCACTGGCGAGCAACGATATACTATGATTTAATATTTGATCTATCCGAAGAGCAATGTGTGCAGGGTTACAGTCAGCACTTAATAGTGAAACGCCATCACGAGCTACTGTGTTTCGATGGTTTAGAAAATTTCGTAACGGACATAACTCGCTTCAGGATGAATAATATGCGGGAAGGCCCGTTACAATAGCCACTCCAGATAATATCCAGGTAGCGATAAAAGATGACAATGTATGCGCTTACGACACGATCCGGGATAATTTGGGATTGGATCCGCAGAAGTTTATAAGAGCTCGCGTGGTCACAAAAAAAATGAAAAAGATTGTTCCTCTTTGCGTTCTACATCATCTCACACAACACCTGAAAATCGGTGTGTAATGATCAGCCGACAGACATTAAAGTAGGTCAATGATATGGTAATAAATATGGGTTCCTAAGATGATCTAACGCCAACTATTGTGAAAAAAGTACATGTAATGAAAAAAGTGAAGCGTGCTGTATTTTTCAGAAGTACTAGTTAAGGTGTTACAGTGATGAAAAGGGTTTATTTTTCTTTTTCGTTTTCATTAAAAGCATGAGTTTGATTTTTAGGTATATGTTTTTCAAGTATTTAAATTGATGTACTGTAAAAGAGATACACGATTGGACAAAATTTTCTCGATGGAATTAAATTTCTAGAGAATTTCTGACAACAATGCTTGTCAGAAGTTCTCCAGGATCTTAGAGTTAGAGGCTCAACGCTGCGCCACGACAACGCATCCTCTCATACCGCTGCGCCCACGTCAACTTTTTTGAGGAAAATAACGCTGTAGTGTCATAGCATCCGCCTTACTCATCGGATCTTGCACTTTTGTTTTTTTTATATAAAAAAAATTACATGGTAGCATTTTTACATCAGAGGAGATCAACTCCGCTGTTATTGAATATTTTGGGTCTGTTTCTGTAAACGGCTGGCGCGATGCTACCAGTTTGCGAAAAGTTCGCTTACATAAGTTTATTGACCCCGAAGGAGACTTGTGTAAACATATATAAATGTGGTATGTCTTGCTTATGTAGTTTTCCTGTATTTCAATAATTTTGGAATGATCCTCGTATACCTAGCTATCCAACTCAATCACGGAGGTATAACGTGAATACACGAATCCTGACTGAGCAATTTATGAAATGAAAAAAAACTATTGTCAAATGCATCTGACGTAATGTATCAAACAGGCTTGGTTATAGTTTTCATCGGGACTTTAAAATCGATAGCTCAAAGGATATTATTAAAGAAAATGTACGAAACTATTGCGCCAAAAATTTTGGAAAAAAAAACAATGCAGTATCTCGCTTACAGTTTATACGAAAATGTAAATGAAAATTCTAAGTATTTAATTTTTCAAAGGAATCGGAAAATATTTACGGAGGCAAAATGCGCATAATATTCTCTTGTATAATTTTAATGAGAACGTATAAGACCAAAAGGGTTTAGTTGTTATTACGCTATCCTAGATTATTTCAATTTATTTAGAAAATGAGCGTGGTGTTACAAGTAGAGGTAAAATTGTAAAATTAATGGATTTCTAGTTCGAAGTAAATTTTTTAGGGTTGTCGATTACATGTTAATAATATTGGTTTCGTATGAAAAAAATTGTTATCCGTATTATGTATATTTAAAACGTATGTGCTATAATTATTTCAGGAATTGGTGCGTTTTAGACACAGTAACTTCTTCAGTATATCAGTTCTGCCGTCGTACGTTCATACGAATAAAACTGCGAGCAAAAGCTAGTACCTTTATAAATTATAGCCTTTATCTTATTCTCATGTACAAGCTATAAATTTGTAAAGTCTCATGGAAATCTGTGTCGTAAATTTTTGCGTGAACGCTAACAAACATCCATCGATAGATCCTCACAAACTTGCGCGTTTCTAGTATTAGCGGGATAGCGGAAACTTCATATATATATATATATCTAGGATCGTTTTATTGATTTTAAGGAAATTGTAATTTTCTATAATTATCAAAACTTATTTGGTGACTAGTGTAGTGAAGGTACGACGTGTGGATTACTGGCTGTCGAGTGACTGTGACGCTGCAGCGGCCCGGGCTGCAAGCGGGTAGGCGCTCGGGGCGTGCCGGCGCCGCGGGCCGCTCCGACAGAGCGGGAAATGCGAGGGGTCAGGAAAAAATTCGGCAGGGCGGCCGATTGCCACTGATTTCGTGGACTTTGTGGAATAATTATACGAAACGCAATTAATTTTTCACGAGATCCGAAAACCTGGCATTTCTCCGATACAATTTATCGCTCGTTCAAATGGTAATTTTTCATCAGCTTTTCATCGCCGAAGAGAAAAAAAAAACCGAAGGAAAAACGGGAAATGAGAAAAACTCCAGCTCTTTATTCTTCCGGAGCGCGCTCGGGGCGCGGCCGGCGCGGCGCGGCACGGCGCGGCGGCCCGACCTCGTGGGCACGTTTTTTGGATGCGTTTATATGTTTATATTCTTCGTCATGAACTGATACTAGAACTGTACGTCGACCGGATTTGCGGTAGTTTTGTCCGGCATATTTAGGAAGGGGCCTGCAAAATTTATTAGATTTCGACGAGGCTGTGAGGACAAAGAGAAACGTAATGTGAAAACTTAGAACACAGGTACCATTTTTCGCTGTGCATCTGATGAACAAGATGAGCAGGACACGGGTGTGCCAGGAGGTACTGGAAAAGCCATATCTGGATAGAGGGCTTGAACTGGAGGAGTTAGTCCTGCTTGGTATAACCTGAAACAAAAGACAGAAATAAACTTTACCGCTCTGAACTCATACCGATCTTTCTAGCAGCCACATAGTTATACTAATTATGTTTCGTCTCTTCGACCTTGAAATCGTTTGAAGTCTGTTTGTGCAAGAATTTATCGTTACCGGTTAAGGTTATCGTCTGTGAGCGATAGAAAACGTACTACGTTGAAAAGGTTAAACACACATATTATATGTTCATATTCTATTTTTATTATATTATGTGGACAATTCTATGCTACTGTGTACGGCATTATTTCGCGGAAGACCCTTATTAGACGCTCGCCTGCGACGTGCAGTGGCGTGCCGCGCGACCCGGCGCTGGCCCGCGGATCTGGTCTTCCACTACCAATCGCTATCCAATGAATTGAATATTGCTTCTAGAGGATTGACAGATATCGAACACCTAAGAGAGTGTTGATTTTCTATCGATATTAACCGTCAATCAATGGATCTTTTCGCCGAGGGAAAATTAATACTTGTATTTATTTATGTAAGTCACTAACTGTATTTTTGAAGTGATGTCTTCTTACTTTATCTTATTAATACATTTATCAATAGCAGTCTCTACTTATGAAGTTTTTTTCAAAGTTATCGATAACACAACAAGCATTATAAAAACACATTTCTCTCGCCGCTCGTCGCTGGGCGGTCGCGCGGCCATGCTAAGCCCGCCCGGCCTAGCTCGAGCCTCGCGGCGTTTGCAAATAATAATAAATTAATAATTTATTATGGAACCGCTCACCTCTCTTCCGGCGTCGGCGCAATTTAATTAATGTTTCGTAAAAAGTATCGTTTTTATTTCGTATGTGTATTTTACTGCTTAGTTTAACCAAAATTATACATTAATCTAGGAACATTCATATAAATTCTTAAATACTGTTTCATATACACGGTCTCTCTAGTAGAAATGAAATTTATATTTTGTCCAATGACCGGAGAAAAAACTTGGTTTAAGCCGCAACTGATCAGTAATATTGAGATACCGTCCACAAACTGTCCGGTTTTGAATAAAATCCAATGAAATATGGCGGCGTTTTCTCCTAAGTACCCCGTTACAATATCCCTCATTTACGCGAAGAGAAGACGTCTGCACACACTGACGTGAACGCCTCACGTCAGACCACATTCGTTCATCTCCGTGCCTGAACATCCCTTGCTTTTATCTCAGCTCGGGTCGCTGTACCAAAACTCGTGTCAGTACGGCTGCCTCAGTTGAAGATGTTTCCAACTTTACCCGATATTGCTGTCCAGTTTCTGATTTTATTGGAAAAAAAAAACTTAATTATTTCCACTAGGGATTTATAATTATAGACTAACTAGCTTTCCGCCCGCATGAATATTATTTCCCTCATTTTTTGTGTTCGAGATTGTTGTCGATTCCGATATCGTACTCGCTTTTAATTCTTGTCCCGATACTGTTCGTAACTGTTCCCGGTCTCGCTCTTGATTCTAATTCGTCTCCACACTCGATTTCGACCCCGGTCCCCGATTACGGACTCGGTCTCGGATCTCGACTCTGCTCCTTGTCTCGCTTTCAATTACGATACTGCTACGGGTCACAAAAAACACGCACGCTAGTAGATACAAAAAACACGCATGTATTTGACTGAAATATTGTGTCAAAATTTCAAGTCAGTCGAAGGACTACTTTTGGAGTTTTGCAGCAAACGTGTAATTATTGTTGAAATTTTATATAAAAACGTATAATAATATTTAGTTGGGCCATTAGTACCATAGAGCGAGTTTGGAAAATCCGTTAGTGTGGCGTGACGAGCGGAATATTCCGGCTGGGTATCGAACGGACACAGCTTTATCCCCGCGCCGTGGGGCGCTCGGCCGCGGCTAATGAGGGCCGGACTCAAAGGGGCCTCTGTCGCAAAATGTCGTAACAAAATTTGAACGATGTTATATAGCAGGTCTTTCGAATTGACCGCTCTTCGGGTCGATGTCCAGTCGATACGGTCACGAGCATAGCGATGGATATTGACGTGATTCTTCATCGCGTGGGGAGTGTGCCACCCCCGGCCCCCCGCCCCCCGCCGCTAAGACGTACGCTCCCACTAACTTTTAATTCCATATCGAGGGAAGGCGCTCACAGGCCCTCCGTGCTGACTCGGAGCGGGATCTGTTTTGTCTATTCGCCCGTAATGATGAGGATTCGTATCAGGGGCAGGGCCGCGCTGTGGTCAACTCGGCTGCAGCAAGCAAATGGACCGGCTCGACGGCGGTAGGATGCCGCACTCTCACAGAATACAGACATTAAGTAACCGCTCTCGGATTCCATGAAGCATGTGGGAGTCCCGGTGGCCCACCTCCCTCCATCGTCTCAATCCCCCTCCATCAGATATCTCGTTCAGTCCAGGAGGTCGCCAACGCATCGGTGACTCCTTTGTTGCTGCGAGTGTACAGGGCGGCGGTGATAGCCTACTCTAGTTACTCGTAATCTCGTTTGCCCCTCAAAAATGCTATAAAAAGGTATTTTCTCTTCGAAGACAACGCTCCTGTTGCTTGCTATGCTGCCACCGCCCGCTTCAACGCCCTGCCAAATACATGTATTTCGAGTGTCCAGGAGCATACGCGGCGGCGACGTCTTATTCGATTCTTCTACGGGACGTTTGTCCGGTTCCCACAACGGCTACGCACCTGCGCGGTGACCGCGGCCGCTCAAAAATATTTAACCACACGGAAGATCTCAGACCGCAAACACACCTGCTCGCCGACTACCTGCGTTTTTTGTGCCTTTTTTATTAACAAAAAGCGGGTCTTCGGCCGCGCGCGCGCCGCCTCCCACGAGCGCCGCGCGCGACTCTACAAATTAGATAGCTCGAAGTGGCTTATAAATATTGATATTTTGTACTATTTAAAATATTAAGTTTAGTGTAAATCCTAATGGCTAGCTATTACATTGATATATTAAACGAGAAAGGCAGTGCGATCGTTCTTTCTTTCGACCTAAGTTTCCTTGTGTGACCTAGAATCGACCTAAGATAAAGTTTTTTGATGTTAGTGTAAAAAACGTGCACTGAAATCTACTTCAGACTTCGACGTTGTTTTTCAAGGCATCGACCGGAATCGCTGTTGGAAATAATAAGTCTGCAGCAGTGCATGCGCGAGCGCAGCTGTAGATAAGTCCATTTTTAATTAAAAACGACTAATTCATTTTCGTATTTAGAAAAATATTTACTTATATTTTCTTACCACAATATCAAGATTCATGCGCAGCCTATGCAGTTTTCGACTGTTCTCGATCGACCGCCCCGCCCTCTGAGAAATGACAGAGGTCAGGGCGACGTTCACGTAAAAGGTCGGGCCGGGAGCCGGTTTTACTTTCGTTTTAGAGACTAGTGCCTGATGTGCCCTCACGCCGGTACAGCCGGAGTGGCTTTCGCGCGCTTAGAGGCTTAGCTCGGGATTGCCCAATAATTAATGAGTAACGTAGAGCGAACATAACGTAACCTGTCGTAAGTCTGGCGATAAGCGGTCTCTTTAGCTTTGTAATGACTGATAGTGGCACTAGGTATCTTCCTATCCTACAACCTCGTGAACTTGTTCATATAAGACATCAAAGAATAGTTCGTACATTTTAAGAAGTTTTAAGAGATACTTAAAAGCTGGATGTAACGCCTACGAATTATTCGATTTTTTTTCTCGCGTCGGACCCACCTAGAAGAAATTGATCAGTGACCGATCAACAGCGAGCAATGCGCAAGGAACGGTTATGTAGTAAGGCGCGTGCGTCAAATCACGGCAGTCGGAACGCAACCCTGTCTAGTTCTATTATGTGTTAGCGGGCGTTGGTCGCATTGATCGATGGCATCGGAAAGTGCCCAAAAAAAGTGTGTGTCGTATAGAGTGGCAGTTCAATACGTCAGTTACGTGGGCGACGCGCGCACAATGGCGCGGAACTCATCGGCTGTCGATTTCTTCGGCGCACTTTCGCCGGCCTGCGCCCGCGCCGCTCGCTCCGGGAAAGCCGTTGTTTTAGAACGGGTATCGCATGTGCGCGTGTGCTGTGCGTGTCTGATACGCGCGTAACCCGTCGACAGCCGCTGGCACTATGATCTTATAAGATCTTCGTATCGCCAAATTTTTTTCCCCCTCACACCCCTCTCGGGTGGCTATCTGGAAGTGGATTTACCAGCATTTGGCTGCAACTCCAAATATGTTTGTCGAAAGTAATTGATACGGCGGTTCATGGTCTCGACCTTATTTATATGCACGTCATGACAGGATAGCGCGATTTTTACATTCCGATATGAATATAAAAATGCCGCCCCCGAAAGCATCTGTATTACGAAGCTTCTCGGCCCCGTCAGTGGTTCGAGCTGCGCGCTCACGCTCAGTTCGTGTATACGTCTATTAAGTGGGATTTAAGAGACGAATTCATAGATAATTTGCTGCTCCAAATCGTCTATAGTGATATGCTACATTTAACAAGTTACTCTTTCTAAATATTTCTCAGTAATGATAATTAGATGACCGTTGTATTTGCGCGCGCGTGCACACAACATACACACACACACCACATATTAACACGCGCGCGCGCGCACACACTATAAATGTTCCATTATCACTCCTTATGTCACGGCTTTTCTTACTGTTAAGTTGTAGCACTTTCTTCTGTATTGTTTTTTACGTAAATGCTTAACATAGATATTTAAAACCTATTGTTGTCTATTAGATAAATGTGACACGTGTAAACGTAAGTAAATAAAAAAAAAGGTGAAGTGCGATTAGGACTCGTTTCACAAGGATTCCGTACGTCTTTTTCATTTTTTCTTTTAAAAAATATTTTAAAAAATTTGAACTACGAACTTTTGATGGTCTTCAAGTTAAAAGATATTCTCATGTACATATGCAAGTCACGGGCGATTTTCAACTGCAAATGTCAATTTTGCATTAATAATAATTTTTTTATGTGATCTAACTATTAATTAATGATATTCAGATATTTTTCTTTCTTGTATTATGGATAATTGCCCTTGTGCTAAATTTCGTGATGCTAGGTTAACAGTTTTAATGAGTGAGTTTGCGTGAAATGGTCGTATCTTTTGATAGCGTTAACTTAAAAGCTGTATTTTTTTTACAGCTCCAATCAACCGTAGACCCTAGTATTTTATGTCGATATCAACTTCATATATTTATCCGTTTCAGAGAAAAAGGGTCCCGTCCGACGGACGAACGGACGGTCGAACGGACAGACGTAAGACGCAACAATCCTGTAAGGATTCCGTTTTTCGTTCTGCGTTACGGTCCCTGAAAACGTTGAATAAACTCTGTTCAGCAATTATTTTTTCAAGTGGTTATGCGTGTAGGATTATGCTATTTAAGTATTCACATGGAAGGTTAAGTGCTCGCGCCAGCCGCAGTAACATAGCCCCAGTTGAGGGGTACATTAGCGCTCGCATTAATAATTGTAATTCCGTGGCTACAATGAGACGAAATCGATTAAGGCGCCCGTCAAACTCCCGAAAACTGCCAAAGTATTATTTGTATGCTGAAATTTTCCTGAAATTTATGTTGAAACATAAAGGACGGCTACGACTTGTCGCCGTAACTTTGGCAACAAATTAAAGCGGACTTTGGGGGCGCTCATTCTCCAATCACTCGACATTTTTTATCGAGTAATTAAAAGTCACAAAACTTTCAATTCGGGCCTCCCTCAATGAATAGGAAGCGATATTTTCATTTTCTTTTAATTCTTTATATAAACACAACCATTTTAGTAATAGATTTTATTGAGTGCAAGAATGTAAAAAAATGGGATCAGTCTCAAAGCTTCCATAATGTCTTGGAGGCCCCCGACACGATCTCTACTGCACCTTTGTATTCACTTGTGTTTATATAACATTCGTGCTGTCACTTGAATGACATGAGCATTCTTAAAATATAATTCAGTTTATTGTGGATATAACTAGTATGCTGTAAACATATGAAACGCTTATGAAATTTAAAATATATTACAGCCAAACTGTTCAACGTAGAATTATACTTAATGGAAACCAAGCGGAGTCGGGTAGGTACTGCTTACGTGTTCGAAAGGAAACAATGACTGTTGAAACTTTGCTGAGAGCGCGTTAGTTAAACGTATATCGCTCGTCATTAGAATAGAGTACTTCACCGATCGTTATACTTAGTTCATTATCGTTTTAGGTTCAATATCATAATTCCGATGGAGTTGCGAAGTTTCATTTCCAGATCAACAACTTTGTAACAACAAAAGTGGTTCACCATATTTGAGAGTACCTACATACAGCAAACACGCGAAATTATTTCGGTGTTTTACTGCACATCGTCAAGGCCAAAAATCGAACTAGTCCTGCCGCGTTAGAAATACTGGGCATCGTCCGAGCTGCCGTCGTGCTTAGAATGTTGATCAGGAAACTACATCATTAGTGTCACAGGTCGATCTCTTGCACTTCTCGAGTTTTATTTAAGAGGTAGAATTCCAAAAGTTAATGTAAATAGTGAGAGGTCTTCGGGATCTACAGTCACTATGGGTGTACCGCAGGGTTCAGTTCTTAGACCATTTCTAATCCTAGTTTACATTCATGATCTACAATATCTTGTTGAAGATAGGCATGGGTTTGTATTGTTTGCTGATGATACTTTTTAAGACTGATAGGCAACAACCAGCTTTTGACGAAGTAAACAGTACCATCTCTGAAATAATCGAGTGGTTTAGTATTAATAATCTTCTTCTCAATGAGAAAAAAACAAAACTTAACTAGTGTTAAACCGGTCAACGGCAACGTAATAGTCAAGAACGAGATACTGGATATTGTGGACACGACCTTATTCCTTTAGATGCTAAATTGCGCTGAAATTCTCATATTAACAGATTGGCTAAAATGCAGTTCTACAGCATACAGTGAAAAGTATTTGGCGACTGACAGTTTTTTTTCATAGTCTCATGACCTATGGAATTTTGTTATGGGGTCCCGCAGCCGATATTAACACAATTTTCGTGCTGCAGAAGCGAGCTATTCATGCTGTTTATGATTTGAGACCAATAGCATCTCTCAGAGAAAAATTGTAAGAAATTAATATCCTAACTTTAGCATCACAATACATATACGAAAACCTGGTATACGTCAAGAGACATATAGAATGGTTCCAAAAAAGAAGCGACATCCATAACATTAACACTAGATATAAGAACGATCTTGCTGCTCATTAAACCCGTCTAAGCAAAGTTAATAAATCGTTTGAGGGGCAATGTGTGCGCTTTTGTAATAAGATCCCAGCTGAAATTCGAAATTTGTCATTTTATGAATTTAAAGATTTCGTTAAAATAAGGTTATATGGCAAGAGCTTATTATACCTTGTTTGAATATGTTAAAAGAAACCCATGGGATTGAACTGCTCGGCTGTCAAATTGCTTCATGTCATTACTAAGTGTTGTACTAAATTATTAATTATTTAACATTTTGTATCGATGAGTAAAAAAGAGCAAACCTCGAGTTTCTTGGCCATTCTTCTCACGGTGAATCAGCATTTGGTGTGGGTAGTAATGTTAATGTCGAAAACCGTTGTTTATGACGCATTTCAAGTGTAATTTCTACTACCTACGCAATAAAGATATTTATTTCGTATAAGATATAAAAGTACTTTTAGGAAAATCGGGTTGAGGACTAAGGCGAGCCCTGCCGAGCCTTCTCCATTAGCGACGTTCCATAAATTTGCATACATAAAGGATAAAGCTTCCATAAATTAAAAGCTGCCGAATCGTAATCTATACATATAAAATGAATATTTGTATGTACGTCTTGTATTTGGTGACACGCTTGCTGTTTCAGTCAGTTCGTGTATCTGGAATGGTTGTCTGGCAAAAAAAATTAATCGAAAAAGCAACTTGTATCCAGATCAAAAGCGAAACCTGGATGAAAATTAAGAACGATATCGAAAATAAAAATCGAAAAGACGGCCGAGGTTCAGGAACGTGGTAGTGGACACCTAGATGGGTCGATACAAAGACATTAATTCTAAGCCCACGTAAGCGGAGCCGCGAGCAAAAGCTAGAATGTAATAAAAGACGAGAGTCAATAATTGACGGAGAAGGCTTCAGAGTGAATTTTTAAATTGGCTTGCGCACGACATTCATACAATTCCGCGTATTGATTCTGATGGCCAACGCGCCAATCGGCGACACGGGATACGCCTAGAACTCTTCACATATAGATTTATTTATTATTATGAGTCTAATCGTGACGGAAGTGTACAAGGCTGCGTTCATAACGGTATCGACAGTCGCGTGCGCATCTCTAACCAGTGTCAGTTATGTCGCGTTTGTAGTTACGACGATGTGATGTTGCGTTTTCTTAGAATATTTTTAAATTCGATCGATTTAAAATACGACACAATTCTGTAATAAATTCAAACTCATAATCTCGACCAGAAAATACAACGAACTGACGAGCTGCCTCACACATTGTTCTTGTATATCGAGTAACTGTAGAGACACCTAACGCCGAAGGTACGCTGCCCGTGAACCGGTGTGACTAAAATGCTATATTTTTTTTAATTACTCACAGCAAATTAAATCGATATTACGTCGCGATAAGAAAAGACTTTACTGTCGGTCCCAACCACATTCCCGCTTTCGATTCGGTGCCCCGTCCCTTCTCAATTTCGGTCCCGGTTCTGACTTTATTCCGCTCCCCGTTCCGCTTTCGATTCCGAAAACGTTTTAGCATTAAAATTCTAGCATTCGTATTAGCATTACAATATAAACTACCACTACCACCACTAGCTAAGAGATAACTTTATGTCTTGACATCTGATTTCAATGAAATGCGGCTCATATTCTGCTCCAAGCCAAGTTCTAACTAATCGTGAAAACCGCTTTAAAATTGACAATTAGTCATCCTTTCCTTTTTTTTACCTTCACCTCCAATAACAATTAAGTGTCATGGCCTCTTATTGGTGAACGAATATTGCTCACATTAAATGTTATGTAGTTTGAACAAAGTTGTAGTAGTCGAGCATTCTACATAAGATACGATAATTAGATTGATAATGTCATTATTACAGCTATTTTAATAGTTCTGTTTGTTAATTAGCCCAAACCTTTTTCTGTCTTTTAATGCTAGAAGTTTTCCACGAACCGATGTATCGATAGAATGTAGAATAAAAAGTATTTAAGTTAGTGAAGTACTTGAAAAGCCTCGAAATGCTTACCCCCTCGTGTAGACGAGAATAAATCATGTTTGCAATATTTTACGTTCAATTTCAAATCGATAGCGTTCCATAGAAGTCACCGACGAACATCGAAGTCCTTTTGGTTGTTCCGTTTTGATTTCCACGTACATACGACACCCTAATACAACCCTTAAAGACCATGCATTAAACCTTACAGCGGTGGGTCAGTGGTTAAGAGCGTTGTCTCGAACCAGAAATTACCGGGTTGAATAATAGAAAGTACTGAATTTTTAACTTCAGTCAAATTAAAAATAACTCGTTCCTCATAGAGCACGTTAAAAATCGGTCCTAGACGTTGTCGTATCGGTAACGACAGCCACCGACTCACACCGGGCTAGCACGGAGGGCTTAAAGTTCGGCCCTTCAGTCTGAAATGAAAACATTGTGGGGGGTAACAGTGTCCTGGTTTATAACCTGGTACACGTTAAACTCCTAGTACTCATATACTTGTCGAATGTTACTGAGATTAATATAACAAGTCTTTTATCAAAATACTCTCTTTTTCGCTTTAATACTTAAACCGACAAAACCTTGCACATTATATAGAAATAACAATAATTCAAATAAATGTTATTTAAATTTACATTTCTTAATAAAATTTGAGTAGATTTTGTTGCTGATCGTACTAGACCAATCCATCATTGGGAAGCTTTTCAATTTAACGCAACTTTGCGTATCGGTTTTACGAAACTTTTCCAATTCAGAGTCGGAGGCGAAACGAGATAGACGCGGCCTTCAACGGCGGGCGCAGCCGAACGGGTAATTCTTTGGGATTTCGCACTTCAAAGGCGCTCGTCGATGCATTACCTTGTTCTGGCATCCGTTTTGGGTCTGTGCGTCCAACTTTTTCCGAGCATTAACTCGAAGGACCGCCTTGAAGTTCTTCGGTAGAAGGCACGTTTGGTCTAACGACGCGAATCCGTCTTTGGGGTGCAGCGTTTGAGAACTGTACAACGACACATACGAGTGCTCATTTCGGTGTCCGTCTGCCTGCCCCCCAGTTTATACTATTACAGGTTATCAAAAAGATTGTTAGGAAGAATATTTTAATGAAATCATGAAGTTTAAAGATAAGGCAAAGAAAATATTAACACCTGCTTAGGTGTTCTATATCTGTTAATCCTTTCGAATCAATATTCGATTTGTTGGTTATGGATTCGTAGTGGAAGAACAAGTTCGAGGGTCAGCTGTGTGTTTCATACTGCATATTAATGCATGTTGCAGGCAAGCGTCTAAGTAATATCCCACGCAATAGAATATGTAACTGTAAAGTCGAATTTTACTGTTTTTTTTACCGCATAGAAATATATGGCCTTACAATAAAAAAAAAACAGAATACGCAATTCGAAGTAAGTCTTTTATTCTGCACCACCGAATTGCGACATCCTCATTGTCACTTCCTCGTCACTATACTTGGTGACCTCACGGTGCTGTCAGAGCCCGCAATCAACGGCTGTCACCAGCCGTTGCGTGGTGTTATAAAACCAAAACTTTTTCAATTTACACCCCCGTCACAGTAGCGTTGAGCAATCGATTTTGTGGCCATGGCAACCGGCGGCAGCAACAAACCCCCGGAGAATCCTGTCTTGTACATTATATGCATCAATATGTATCTTAACTATTATTATGGCGGTCGCAGTTTTACATGTTTTGGTTTCGTTTTACAGCATTTTATTGCAATATATTCGTCATTGTTGTGGTTAGTTAGTTTACTGTAAGCGTTTTACAAAGGCTTACAGGCTTATCTATTTAACGTTGGTTAAATTTTCGTAAGTAGATGTTGACGCAGTGCTCTTTGGAGAAGTTTAATAATTCACTCCTGGTGGTTATAGAATATCGGCGAAACGCATGGAACTTGTCGCTCGAACATGATCTCATCCTCTCGGGCTGTAGGTCAATAAGAGTACCGAGTTGTTCTGGCCTTAAATTGGCGTTTCAATCAGATCGTACCACTTGTTTTAAATAGTACCACTATTTGTACAGCTTGTAATAGCGATATGTACAAGATACTGGTACGTAACTTCGTGTTATGTAATACTGTAAGTTACACAACACGAACTGATTGTGATAAATGAAACCTCTTAACATTTATTTCAAACTTACTTACTTCCTTTCTATATAAGCGGGAAAGATAATCACTCAAGGATATGAGAGGCTAAGGAGATGTCTCTACAAGTAGGTTACTTAACCGAGACTTCAATTCAAAACTTCTTTGAAGCCAGCGTATGGTTTGAAAAAGAGCTCGTCAGATTAGGATCCAGAGGCAAGAATTCCGTTACCGCCCAAGGTTATACAATACCGCCGAAAAAGGATTATATGTGTTTTTCCTTTACATGAAATCTTTCAGAATGCGTACGCGCCTGCGTACGTGTACCTGCACTGGATATTTAGATTAACATATATAACAATTTATGAACAATGTCGACTCATTTATTTAAGTAGACGAATAAAACTATTGTTTTTCGTCTGACCGCTAATACACTCGTACAAGTGTCGGCCGCTCGACCCCGCGATACAAACTGGTCGTCGTCAACTTTCCGTCTTTTTCTCCGAACGTTAAACGTGACCCTCTTTCTCAGTACGACCTTCTCACGCTGTCGCCTCATTTTACATAAAGTCACTTCTGGACAATTCTGTAAAATGTTACGGCTCTGGGCAAAAGCCGTCTGCAGTTACACGCGTCTGTTTTTGAACACGATTCTAAGTCTTACAGATTTTCAGTTGTCCTTCAGACGTGATCCGTCCGCTGTTATTTCAACTCGATCGGTATTTCCAGCATGTTAAGTTTCTACCTTTTTTACATGAGGTTTTCAGGTCAAATTTAGTCTTACAGGGGAATGTCGAGAATAACCTTTCCCGTGGTTTGAGTCCATACACGTCAGTGCCCCGATCGGTCGTGTCCTTGGATGTCTTATATTTTTTCATAGTTTTAACATTTATAAAGGTACTGTTTACTACCAGTTTCTCATCCGCTGCGCTATGCTTAAACTGACATTTTGCAATGGTTGTTTCCGACTCCGAGCCCGCTTTCGATTTTGATTTCGATTCTGGTCCCGCCCTCCATTCCGTAGTCGGTCCTGCCTTGACCTCGATCCTTCGTTGGACAATGCTGCTGGTTTCCTCGCGTATGTACAATGATTTTGTGTAAAATTATTTAATGTCATAGTCCGGGAGATACATTATACAGGAATAGTATTACAATCCGTTCAGCCGTTTCAGAGAATAACCTGTACAAACAGATAGACAGACGCCTAATTTTATTCATACGTATAGATTGTACCAGAGACCGTAAGTCCTTCATTAACCTAGGGCTAGGTGTTGCATTTCGAGCTCCGTTACGTTAACGCTGCCCGATTTTATTATTCGAGTCGTACAAAAGATCACGTTTGGTAACGAATAGCTGACTTCGGCGGCGGTAGAAGCCGTCGCGCAGCTTCAACTCCTGCCGGGGGAGTCGGCGGCGAGTTTTGGACAACGTCAAGATCCACCGGAAAAAGCGGAGCGAAACCCGGTTAAGCCGCCGATGTATATTATCATTAAAAAATGTTTACGTCGGTGCAAGTGCGACGGCTGGGAATCGAACCGTCGTGCGGCCGACGGAGGGCGCTGCGGCGCCGCCGCGCTATTTCGGGCGGGCGCGAGTACCGACAGAAAAAACGAGACTGTCGCCGAGGTATAGCGATCGGGCGAACGCCGACATCTCTATTTTTGTAGTCTGCCAGGCAATATAACATTAAATATTGTTTCAAAGCATTGGCTCGAGACATTTTTAAAGGTACATTATAAAATGAAATGAAAACACCCCTTTTGTGACGTCAGCGCATGTTTAAACGAAGACATTCCTTATTTTACCACTCAACCTGCTTTTTGCTTGCTCATAAAAAAAAAAACATTTTTAATAGACATTCCCCGTACTAAAAATATGTGATAAAGACCGCAGACAAAGCTTATTAGCGAACATTACACGGCCTTAGCGAGCGTCGTATAAAATAATGACCGACGATGTTCATAACGTGGTATATATTCTTATAAAATAATAATATTTTTAGAAACTATATTAAATATTTTCGCAATTTTACGTTTAGTTTAATTAATATTAATTTTTTTTTAATTATGTCATTAGTGGCATCGTAGTTGACAAAAAAACGTAATAACGCTTAATTATTTCAAAAATTTTTTTTGTTCTTGGCAAAAATCAACCATAGATAATTTTCTGTTCCGATGAAGAAGCAGACAAGCCAAACCAATCTCTTGAGACATATGAAAGTATCTTTGAAGTAGTAATGAGTCTATCCTTCGAAAGGTTTTACAATAAATTAGTATTTTCACGAATACTAAGCAAACCCCCATTAGACCGCCAACCGTCTCTCCGTGCCTAATTTAAGTTTAATGTTTTTAGAACACAATGAAAATGTAATAAGTCATTATGAGATAATATTCAATCACATTGTGTTATAAATTTCTAGACGTAATTGTTTTTATAACATTGAACAGTTGTATGAAAATACCGCTCGAGGGCGCGTCGAACTCGTGTGAAGTACTTACTATAAGTGGTTGCGCTATCTATTATACTTTTTAAGCCTATTCAGTTTCGTAGCAAGTGAGCGAATACAGAGTCGTCTAGGTTAGAATTTCAACCCAAGTCCTTCATATCAATGGGCTGCCGCAATAAACACTAGTTCAATGAAGTTTGGTGAAATTAACCAACATATTTAGCATATATTTTTTTCTTCGCGTATATTTTTCGTTTCCCGTAAAAATTTAGACGCTGAAAGCTTATTCCACGTTTTTCTGAATTTTGGATTTAGTAGTTCGGAGATACGGAAGAATGCAAAATTTTCGTATTTTTTATTTAATATCACTTAAACTTATTATTTTAATATTATAAAACAATATATATTGATTTTTACATAGTCAGTATCTAGTCCTTTTATTTTATAATTTAAATTTAAATTCGTTTATTTTTGCTGCACGTCCGTCGCTAGATCACCGATTTGTGTAAAATGAATTAAACGAAGGGTTTGTTTGTTATGCGAATTGTGCCGATGTAATACAATAAATCTCGTTGTATAGTCTAAGAAATAGAACGTAAACGTCTGCGCCCGCGCCGGCGGTTCAAGACAGACATGCGTTTGCATTCAAGACGGACGTGCGTTTAAGTTTAAGAGTTTTCGAACTGGGGTATACACGTATATACCAGAGATATAGAAATTTTAGTCCATAGATATACTTTATAAATAAAAATTAAAAGGCATTTGAGTCTCCATTGATGCCAATCGTATTCTCCAAAAACCATTCCAAAAATATCCATTACCTTTTTAACCGACTTCGGAAAAGGAGGAAGTTACATGGTCGTCTGTATGTATTTTTTTATTGTGGATTGATTTCGAGTTTTTTGTTTGAAAGATTATACTCGCGAGGTGGTCCCATAATTATCAAGTTAGGATCTGATGATGGGATCCTAGGAATATCGAGAGAAAACCTTGAATATTATAGGCACATATAGTGTGTTTCAGCTCTTTTTTTAGTTTTTCAAGTTTTTGTGAATGGTGGTTATCATATCATGCTGCTAAGCTGATGATTGAAGCCACAACACTCCTTAACGCTTAGAAGCAGGGGATAATACTGCGATTTATCGCCAGACACTACTCTTCAAGGACTATTAGTAAAAAATAGCATACACCGAATTAAAATTACTTACTTACTACTCTATTACATATTTTCATTCATTTATATAATTCCAAGGCGACAACCGTAGCATGAACAAGCCGGAATTCTTAGCGATAACAGTAGAAATAGCGTGAATTAATTTGGTGTGGAAGAGAATGAAAATTGAATCTATATGAATTATAGAACTTCTATATTGTAAAAAAGAAGTATAATTTATATACTTTGTATGAGAATAATTTGAAATGATTACCAGTGGACAATAAATTTGGGATCGGAACTGCTCCGTACAAAAGTAAAGGAGAGGTCTGGCCCATTTTATTAACCGTGGCCTAATCCAAATTGAAGTAGCTAAATGAATTATAGAGTTATAATTCCTCGAGAACTAAAAAATGTGAAGCAAAATATTTTTTTTTTAAAATAACAGCCTTCTAAATTTAATTAAATATTTTTTAAACAGCCTTCAGAAACAACTAATCAGTTGTTTTTGGAGTCGGTTCCAGCTAAAGATAAATTAGACGCGGTTGTTTCTTTTATAAGATCTCTTTTGACTCAATATTTAACGTTTAGTATTCACGTTAATATATGTTCTTTTGCCTTGCTTCAGCTGGAGCGGACTCCATAAACAAATGATTAGTTGTTTCTGAAGGCTGTTTAAAAAATTATTTAAATAGATTTTTGAAGGCGATTTTTATTTCTTTTTTGTGAATAGAGACGTCGCTAATAAATGTATCAATTCATTTGAATTGATACATAAGACCGTAACGACACTGATTTCAGTGTCGTTACGGTCTGCACTCTGATACAGACCGTTCTCGTAGGGGTTTCACGAGCACGCATCAGATTTTGTAAGAAAATAGCATGTGCTAAATTACATTATTTTATGATTAAAATCAAAATATTTTCTTATTTAAAATAAATGTTAATGTGACTCATAAATCTTCGGAAATTATTACGAATTAAACGAATATGTAACTCAAAGAATCTATTTTTGCTGACGGTATCGTCGGTCGGCCGTGTGAAAGACACCACACAACACCTACGCCGCACGCCTGCGCGCCGCCACGTGCATTGCGTGCACGGCTAGCGGCCGTTTCAGAGCAGGGAGGGATGCTGTTGGACCTTTGAACTACGGAACCCTAAAAATAATGTTATGGCCGACCGAAATAAAATAGTAAATACAAATATTTGAGTTCACGGTACGAACGAGGCCATGTATCTAATATATCACATGATTTTATAACTCAATAGACGCAGTTTATGAGTCGGCTTGTGAACACCCTTCCACACTCCATTTCCGGTCAAGGGAACGTGAGTTTTAAGCCGTCCACGTCGGCCCCGCGTAAGGCGGTGGTCGCCGATGTGGTGGCTACGTGCGGGACCGACGTCTTAACGTGTCCTCCGAGGCACAGAGCGAGTGGTTCCGCATTAAAAACTCTTCGGTCGACGCCCCTCGACCAGGCTCGACCCCGGCACTCTCAGGTTCCAAGGCGACATTCTTAACCAATGAGCTGCCGCCGCTCTATTGTCTCTGTTTGTTTATTGTTTTTGCTGATCGGCTGCTTGATCAGATATAATATTTAGAATGCGAACACTATTAGGGTAACGCAACGTATGTGACGTCACAAAATTATATTCATACTTGTGACGTCATATTATTGTTTATGTTAAACGGTATGGGTAGCTGTTCTTAGTGTTCTTGTCAAAATTGAAAGATTCACTATACCTCGTGTGGTGTATCGGATTAAAAGTATGTATTCCATTTATATAGTCATATTAATCTAGTTTATTTTTTGGTCTATAGAGAATTTTATGTATTACACCATTTAAGTCACTTAAGTTCAAATTAATAATAGGAATATTCCATTAGAGGAATATTCCAGTCGGCCGGAGCTAGGGCCAATTATCAGTACATTAAATAGAGCATTAGCAGTGTCTGCTTTTGTCTTCATCGTCTATTATTTTGTAACATTCAAAGGTCCTTCCAGGGCCTTCGCTTGAATCGTCTTCTAATAAGAAATCACTTCTAATATGAATTTTGATATTAAAATTAACTTATAATGTATATAATAAATAGTTGAAGAGTTACTTAACGTTGTGTTTTTAGTTCCATGTAAATAGGTAATTCTGGGTTTTAGCTGTTGATTTTCTACGATCTTGAGTCGCACAATACAGTGGATCATTTGTAATTCTAATTATTATTTAGATTTTAGAATTACAAATTATCCATTCCGTTTTCATTTTATTATTATTAGAACGAAAATATTGTAATTTCTGAATAAAATAGGATTTTATTGTAATACAACTTAATTTTAGCATACTGCTGTCCAAACCTGGGCACGGTTATGTGGAATAGTCATTGTCGTTCAAAAAAGGGTCCTAGAGTTTTTTGCCGGCCTTATTTAAGAGCGACGTGGGCGTAACGCTCTGTTCAGTCTAACCTGGGGCTGGGTTCATAAATATGCCCTCGGACCCACAGACACAACTAAGCAGATCGTCCTATCATCGAAAGTTATTAAAAGATGGCGGGCAAAAACTTTTGAAAACAACCACAAAGTTGTCAGCTGTATATTAAAAAAAAAAATCTAGATTTTTCTGCTTGCGGAATAATATTTTTATGGCTGTAGGAGATGCGGATGTAACTGACTATAGTGCAACACTACGACTAGCGCATATTGTGATACACATGTAATACCTTTGATAACAATAACATTTTTTTTATAAATATGTTTTAAGTTGTTTATCACATGTTTTTTTACCAGAAGGGAGCGTACTTCATACAAAATTCAACTTTGAAAAATAATTTTTGATAGAAAATGTCCTAGGTTTAACGCGTGCCCTCGAAAATGAAACTATAACTCGAATAAAATTCAAAATGAGACAGACGGTTATGCAACTAGTTTGTAAGGGACACAACAGGAGCAAAACTACAGCCTCGCTTTTTGTTGGCCACAGAGCGTACGAGCGGGACGGCGCGAGCGGCGGCGGCGCGTGCGAGCGAGACGGCGCACAACCGGTCCCGGAGAAAGCCAGTGATGACCACGCCGCGGTGTTCCACACCGAGTTGTCGTGTTAGCCTGTGTGTGTAGGGAGTGATCTAGGAACTTTTGTACATCGGATAAAGTGAGTTCTGTGCGCGTGCGCGTCGAGATGGAGGTCGCCGCCATTTTGTTGTTTTTGGTCGTCGCAGTCACAGGTCAGTGCCTTCATTTTTTTGTTACCTAAAACTGAATAAGTACTCGGTAATAGAGTTAAGTAATACTTGTACAGCTCAAATACGGCCCTCCCATGGGACACGGATCCTCTCGAGATGGTCAGGGCGCAGTGCCCAGTATTGTCTAGCTTGATCTAATGATACAGAGGACCTTGGCGGGATTTCTATGTCGCTATATCATCAATTTACGTATGGAAATGGATTTTTTTAAATGATTGTAAAAAATCTTAAAAATCAAAATTCTGCACACGTTTGTATTTCCACGCACCCTTTTCTCTACACTGAAAATGTACAAAATATTTTTAACGATAGAAATTCTTTCATTTTGTATATTTACTTTACGCGTTCTACATCTGTCGAACATCCCTAAAATCAAAATAATATTTCGTAAATGAGGCACTCGGCTGAAGCTGAAAGTATACAGGGTCAGTAAATGCTAGGGCCGGCACACATGAGTATGCCGGCCCATGTAAGCGTCCTAAGGTGAAATTCAAATTCAAAATATCTTTATATCATAAATTATAATATAACACTTGAAATACGTTATCATATTTAAAGAATTTACAGTTATTAATAATATTTTAATATTTTCCACTTTTTTTAATTACCACTCGTTCGTAAGGCAGTCATCCCACAATAAGTACGAGCCAGAAATTTGAGGATAGCTCTTTTCAAACCAATTATATGGAAAAACAATGACATATAAAACTATTGCAAAAAAAAAACTTGTAGGAAGTCGAGCTCATTATGTCCATTTATCCTCTAAATATTCAGAGATTGTGTAATACCCTTTTGTGCAAAGTGTTTGCTTAATAAATACTTTAAATTACTATAAGGGTCAATTTTCCATATCTACAGAAATCTTATTGAACATGCGCACACAGAGCGCCCTAAAAGAATTTGTGACCCTATGCAGTCGACTAACGTGTAAACACAGTTCAGTTTTAATTGGAAAATTCATTTTTATTTGTGAAAGGACATTGAAGGCTCGCCTTCAGTGTCCTTTCAGCTTAAGCTGTATTCGGTGCCCTGGCGTAACGCCCGACCTCCCTTACGCCTGCAAAGGTACCCATGTTAAACTAAAGCATGTTGTGAACTTGACTAATTTGTAGTGGCATGTAAAGTTTGTAACATGTATGATCCAGCGCGCAGTCTTCGCATAGCCGACGACTTAGTATCTGATGGAACTCTGTCGGGACATAAGAAAAGTGTGGAGAAAATCTATTTGTAACTAATCTTTTTTTATTTATCATTATCACTAAACTCATATTCGAACAAGTCAGTGTTAGTGTTTTACGATAATTAGTAAGGAAAAAAAAGGCTAGCCGATAAATACTATTACTGTAAGTAACAATTACATTACTACTGTAGGAATCCTAAATAGACTCTAGTAGATGTCGTTAAGAAGCCAATAGCGTCAGATAAACGTAAGCAAAATTATCAGTTTTGTTACAATATTCATTAACATTTTATATTTCAATTTTTCAAAAAAAAAAAATGAAAGGAACAAGGAAGGAATTAAACTAATATTAAAAAGTAGTTTTAATTATCTGTCACAATTAAAATCCATTACTGGTGCAGCAATCGGGACGTCCTGCTGACGAGACACCGAGGCACTTATCTGCTATCTACTGCCAGTTTGAGGCTACTCCCGTAACTTCATAGGAAACGAATTGTCTCCGAGATGACACCTGAAGCGAACTAGAAGCATTTAAATCGTCACAGAATGAGTTAGTACCGTCTTTGAGTGCGCGATTACTGACCAATAACTTTCTACGCAAACATCGCTCGTGTTATAAATATGTGATAACGTTTACATATCTAAATACACGCGCATAAATAACATGACGTTTACTCATCCTCGATAAGATAAGATAAGTTTTTCTCGTCGTTATTGAGGTTATCTACGACACAGTAAACTATAAATACACAAAGGATCTGGGTGAATAATTATTTATAAATACGAATCAGGACGATGTGTCTGATTTAATACGACATATTTTTGGAACAATACAAATATTGTTTGTGATTTGAAGTTAGCACGGGTTTTATGTGATCCAGCGTGCACGAAGAGCGTTAGCTAAATATAATTAACATACTTTAAGTGTAAGGTGATCTGTTCGATTAGATGTGATCGAAGAAACCGCGAGCAAGCGAAGCGGGCGATCCACGTCAGCTTTGCTAAATGACGACAACCGCGATGACTCGCTCGATGACGATGATGAAGATGGTGACGATTCTGAATTACAAATTTAAGGAAAAGATCTTAGAAGTAGTTAAGTAGAAACTATAATGTCACAGAGAGGTGGAGAATCATCTGTTTGTGTATTGTCCCTAGTTGTCGTATGTAGTTGTTATCTGGGCAATCGTGCACTTACATATGCTTCGGTTTTCCGTTGTGAGTTATTTTTAAAGTAAACGTAGACCAGGCGTGGCGTCGCGTAACATTATTTACAACTCATTTAGGTAAACAGTATTTTAAACTCAATTAATACCTCATTTCGCTGTGTATTTGAAAAGTAACAGTGAGTAACAATATTTTTAAGCTCAAATTGAACTTGAGACTACCGGTACCGCGGCTGGGAGTGGGAATGGACCCGAACGGGCCGTGTGTCCGGACGGGGCGGCGCCACGCGGTCAATAATTTATAGTTGTACAGCGGCAATAAACCACGGCCTACTTTAGCCGAGCAAAATCGAGTGGCCGCGGGCCGCGCCGCACCTCTCGCCCACTGCACGTGTATTTATGTGTACTAAAACCCTTTTAGGGGCATATTTTGTTCCGTACGCCACATGCATACTTTAACATTTCTTATTCCGTTCTTCGATTCTACACTCCACTCATAAATTAATTTTTTGACATATCTGATTCCATATGGCTGCTTGTTGTGTTAATGAATTGTTTGTCACGTTTGTACCAAACTCCTGGCGGGCGTATTCCCCCGCGATCATACTTAAATCAGGGTTCATCAATAAACGATGTTGAGCTAAAAATGGGAGAACCCTAGCGAAATCTCTCGAAGTCTTATCTGGGAGGTGGAGGCCAATGGAAAACCTTCCGTCGACTTTGAAAGAAAGAAAGAAAATTACATTTCGAGTATGTATGTATATGTTAGTGCATTACGTTCAATTGTTATAACATTATATTATCATCAAAGAAGTTCGTCACAGCATAAATTGTAGTAGTGGTACAGCAATGCTGATCTTCCGTGACACCAGGTCGTGTGCAGTGGCGGCCGAGCAGCATCGCCGGCAACACAGAACAATCGTACACAGTCAGAGAATGAAATCAGTCGGTATACATACTTAAAACATTAATGTTGCCTGAAGTATGCAGGTACATGCGGCTGAATCGACATACTATTATAGTATTTTGGACTATGATCTATACCGAACATGTTCAAGAAACTTAGTTACCTCAAAAATAAGGAGGAAATGTCATGCGAGAGGAGGGCCGCCCACGTGTGTCCACACCCAACCGGGGGAGGATCAGAATTTTTAGAAAAACGTTTCACTCAGGTAATGACCGCCTTATTACTCGAGTGATACATCTCACTCAAGCGGTATTTCTTTATTTGGAATCGCACTACTTCAAGGGTTTTCAAAATGTTTCGTTCTTGACGAAGACGCCCGCCGCGGGCCGCCGCCGCCCGGCGTATTTGGCCCCGCGACAGCGCCATGAAGCGGTAACGTTGTTTGTTATTCTGTCCGTAAACGGGTCGCGTAAACAGTCGTGGGCGGCGTGTTGGGGCAGGTCGCGTATTTATAGTCGTTACCGGCGCGGGCGACGTCTGGAGGCTGCGGCCCCGGCGCGGGCGCATGCGTGTACGTATACACCGGACCCTGAGTTACGCCGTCCTATCGCACTCTATGGAAAAAAAAACATTAAAAAACCTGTCACGCGCGAGTAGATCGGCGAGGAAAACGTTCCGCGACGCATCGCTTAATATTTTCTAAAAACGAGGAATAACCCAATTGTGTTTGTGGCAACTTAAATACAATAAAAATGAATATCAAAAGTTGTCGTTAGCTTGAGTCTGAAACCGATACCTTCACGTAAGTAGGTTACTATGGGGCTACTCGTTAATTACGCAACACAATTTTTGTCACTTTTTAACCCCCTGCGCCCCTAGGAAAAACAATAGAAATCGGTTGAACCCCATCCCTCCATCCAGACTAACGTATGATAAAATATCTACTAACATTTTGTGATCGCCGGGTGCTCCAAATTGAACCACATTTCATAAAATTTTTCAAGTTGAAACTTTATTACGTTTTTGCTTTTGTTTTTAAAAAAAATATATAGAAAAATATATCCTTAAAATCATACAAGTAATTTTTTTTATTTTATTATGCTACGCCAGCTGCGAACGCTTACAAATACGTCATTAGTGCGCGATATTGCTTACCGAAACGTTATCTAAGAAACTCAAAATTTAATGTCGGTAACAGTCGAACAAACGACATAATTACAGTTTGTATTCGTGTTTATTTTTTGATAATTTAATTTTAAATATTGCATGTTATTATCGAATCAAACAAGGGCCGATAGTAACGAAACTTGATATTAATAGAAGTATTGTAATTAAGTACACACACTATTCTTTCAATTCAATCGCTAGTGGCACAGCCGCGCCGTGGTAACTTGCATGACATGACTTTTAAAATGATAGCTTTTAGGGTTAGTAAAGCATAAAACATATATTACTCACAAAATTCCACAAAAACAAGTTGAATGTACATACGGATGCTACATACATAAATAGTATAGTATAGATTATAAAGAAATGGTGGAAAAATTTTTGAACACGTTTGTTTGCGATAATGAATTTTAATGATTTGATAGATATCGTTCCAACAAGATCTTTACAGGTTATTTTAATCAGTCCAGGGGAATTCCCGGGAGGTTCGGTTCGGACGGCCTGAATGTTGTCATGAAATACCACACACTTGCTTCGTTCCGTTTTTGAAAACTATAATTCCTACTTGTCCATTTTTACATTTTTAGAGTCCCCCCCCTTCTTAAAAATGCATGTTCGAATCCCCACCACCCCGAAATCGTGTAACATAATAGATATCTCTTAGAGTAACAACTAGACCAATTGAATTTAATTAGTTCTCGATGAATTTAGTAATGCATTTTCTATGAATTTTTAAGGTTTAAATTATGCACATACATCTATTTCTATTCTTCACACCGAGTACTGTCATCCTGTAAGCCCTCCAGAATTAACCTCCAAAATCCACATTCGTTTTATTCACGGTGTACGTTCATACTTCCCTCACGCAACTCCGTACCTATATGTATCATATTTCAACCCTTTTAGTGTATTAGGTAGTGACGCATGTCAGACGGTGAATAGATGTCATGCGCACAGGCACCACCTCACCTCCCCTCACACATTCAGACGAAAATATTCGTCTATAAGTTTCCGAATTTTCGTCGAAGACACCGAACCCTAAAAACAGGTTTTTTTACACATACTAAAACGAATAACAACGAATAGGCGTGATGGCTGATTTTGGAAAACGGTTTTATAGTATTTTTAGAATCTACTATTCAAAAAAATATTATTTTTGCAATAAACAAAGATTTTTTTTTAGAAATAAATGCTTTTTTTAATTATATGTTTATGCATTAGCACCAAAACGGTGCCCGATGTCATGGCGTCTGCTTGTGACGTCACGCCTATGTAATTGAATTGTAAAAACTAGGTAGTCAAAGCAACTAATCACATACATTTTATTCAGACACGAATTCAAAAGTGTATAAGTGGTGTGCGGTCCCTCAGTGCGTCAATACGTCATTGAAACACCCTAATAAATTGTTTGTTTACGCGCCACACAACAAAACAATAAGACATAATTGGCTCGATCTTGCACGGCGAGACCCAAAAGTCGTAAACACTAAATTCTCCTATTTATTTCTGTGAACATCATTTTGACTTTGTTGCTTTATATCGTATATTTTGTATGGTGTGTGTCTTTTATACGTGATTTAACATTAAGTCCGGTGACGAGGCGAATACTACAGCGCAAAAACCAAGTCGATATCGTCATTAGACCAGATTTTATGACCAAAAATAGGTGGAGCCCCATTTCTAAATATTTACCAAAATCGATAGGTAAGCGTATGTTATATAATAAGAACATTGTTTAAACAATATTACCTCCAACACCAAACATATATCGATCGGTGCTTTTTTAAAGAGATTTCTAATTTTAAATGATTGATTTAAAAGATTATTAATATTTTACTTACATTGGAGTTTTGACATTTCTAAATTCTGCCGAACAGAAGTCTGTTTGGTGCTAGGAACTCCCCCAGCATTTACAAATCAACTCTAGGCAAATTCGAGCTGTTTGCTTTGGTAAATCCTTCTTCCATGACTTAATTTGTTATTGAGAATACAAAACTAAGCTACAGCTCGACAGAAATCACGAAATACTAATTGTATACGGATTTAAACAATTAATAAGCGAGTCCCATTCTACAGTATAAGCATATCTTTTGGTTTATCGACTAACAGCGACGGAGATACAAGGTCAATGTTTATCGCTGAACGGGTTCGTGGTAGGGCCATCTTCGAATTGGTTTTAACTTTTCTTTCAGCTAAAAATCTGCAAACTTACGAGTATTGTTTACGATGGCAAATTAAAGTAATACCTTCGTTTTAAACAAACAAAACTAATAAAAAATCAATTTTAAAACTCTAGAACCCAGAATACCTTAGAATTCAGATACCATAAGACCTGGAAAATTTCAGAACCCAGAACTATTATAGCATCCTAGAATTCAGAGCAAACTAAGACCCAGAGCACTCTAGAAGTCGGCGTTTCCTCGAAATCAAAGCAGTCTGGAGCATTAAAATCGGTGGTGGCGTGTACAGGCGGCGGACGTTAGTCCACCCGTTTTCTTACCGTGTAGATCTTGCCGATTTTCTGTTGGGAGGAAATTCTGTTCAAATTTTTCATACAAAGTTCGGGACACGCGACGCGAGTGACGTTCCGGGTGCTCATAGGCCGAATGCTAATTTGGCGCGTGACCTTCGCCGCGACCGGCGCGGGCGCAGGCGCCGGCTCGATTAATTTTAATAGTCCAGCGAGCCTTCGTTGTGGGCTATGACGATTGGCGAAATCTACTATTATTATATCATTGTATTTCACGGACGCTTGCTTATTGAAAAGAGGTGCTGCCTGATTTTAGGTGGTGTAATATTGGAGACTCCCAACACCACGACGGTCGTGCGAATACCGGCCGCTACATCGTACCAAATAATGTATACTAATGTCGTAATATCTTACTAATGTTTATGCAAAAGGTTGATATTGCAAAAGCTGTTTCTTTATAATAGGGTTCTTTCGGTTATTCTATGAGACAAATGGGATCTATTTGAAAAAAATAGCTTCGACTTTTATTTCACTTTCAATTAAATGTCACATTAGCTTTGATTTACTCACGACATATTGACCGATAACTCTATATTCACTATAATCCTGATCGTGGTTGACTTTTCATTCAAATCTGATCAAATCATCTCATATTTAAGGGTTTTTCAATCTCACGCAGAAACCCTAAATATTTGAATAAATTCCTCTACCTTTCAGTGGCAGCTCCGTCGAAGTCGGTTCGGCCGTCCTAAAGATTTACCCCGAGGTGACGGACAGACAGGCGTAAAGATTAAAAAGGGTCGCTCGAGTACTCGATGCGTATAAATACACTACAGTTGTCCCGGATGGCATATTCTGACTTTTAATGGAAAAACGGCGATATCTCCTCGCGTCGACGACTCACTCAGTCGTATAATTTAAATGCAAATCGAATAAAACCCTGAAATATAAAAACGTTTAAACCTGCTTTTTAGAATAACATCATGTTTTTTAAACGTATGTTGAGATTCTCATGAAAAATTTGTAGAATTTTTTTTAACGATGAATTACGATTTGTTCATTTTTCGTTTTGGGCTTAGTGGCGCCTCCTGGCGGAGGGCAGTGGCGATACAGAAATTGGAGGGAAAAGTGTCCGGTCGGTTTTAATTTGACAGTATATTTTAAAATCATACGATATAAATACGTTATGGAAAACCTCATTACTTTGTGCAAAGGTATCGTACGTTATTGCTGTTTATGTCGTGTTATTGTCAAAAAGTCAAGTCCCAAATAAACAGCAGACGATCCGTTCGTGCATAACAATTAATTTGAAATCGATTTTGTTTTAATCTCTTACTCTGGCAACACTGATTTTTATAGCTGATGATTAATTTGTTATAGCTAATAGTTTTATAGATCTAGATTGTACGTCTTTGCTGTTATTTTTATTTTATCCATCATACAGTCTTAAAAAGCAAAATCTGGCAGCATGGATGATGAATTCAACGTAAACTGCGTATTCTCAGCGGGAGAAACAGGGCCTAGTTATAATTTATTTTTTATTCTCGCAAACATCATAGATATTTTAAAATAAGCATTCAAAATTTGAGGCACTACATTACCTAGTTCAATATTTGGAAATACTAAACTCATTTTATAGTTGAGCCAGACAACCTTAATTTTGTGAATATCAAATATTCATTCATTAAGACATATATTTAGGGTCGACGCCAAAGGGACAAAGAAAATAGTGAAGCTTATTTTGCGAGACGTAGTTTATGCATAGCCCCGCGCCTCGGTCTACATCATACGTAATATATTTAAACCCTATTTAAGCGAGTACTAATATTTGCTTTGTCGTCAACGGCTCTAACGAATTCGATGTTGATTTTTCAGCAAGTGTTTACGGAGAAGAGAGATTATTCGGCTGAGTCGTGTTTCGGGGAAAACCGTTTTTTGCTGTAAAATCGGATAAATTAATTCTAATTTTATTAGCGTCACCGGACGCCGCTCGGTTTCGCAAAAAAATCTTTTGTTAATTGTTTCCACCGAACCTCACGCATGTCTCACTCCACTATCGAGGCGGTCCCCCCGAATTTTTTTTATTTCAGATTCAGTCTCTCTTTTTATATTTTTTACAATTATACAAGTATGAGCAGACTAGTGTACTCAGACCGTGTAAATGAATACACAACACTTAGGCGTGTGATATATAATTTGCACACGTCCACCGTGGCGACTGATGCCACCAGGGCGCGCGTGCACGCCGCCATCTAGTGCCGATGCCGACGAATATTCAAATCAAATCAAATCAAAAATAGTTTTGTTTCGTGGCTAGTAGAAATTACACTTGAAATGCATCATAAACAACTGTTTTCGACATTAAAATTACCACCCATTCCAAATACTGATTCACTATGAGAAGAATGGGCAAGAAACTCGAGGTTTATTCTTTTTTACTCATCGATACAAAATATTGAATAATTAATAATTTAGTACAACACTTAGTAATGACGTGAAGCAACCTGACAGCCGAGCAGTTCAACCTCATGGGTTTTTTTAACATATTCAGATAAGGTATAATAAGCCCTTGCTATATAACTTTATTTTAACGAAATCTTTAAATTCAAAAAATGGCAAATTTTGAATTTCAGCTGAGATCTTAATATAAAAGCGCACACATTACCCCTTAAATGGTTTATTAACTTTGCGTAGACGGGTTTAATGAGCAGCAAGATCATTCTTATGTCAGTATTAATGTTATTGATGTCGCTCCTTTTTGGAACGATTCTATATGTCTCTTGACATATACCAGATTTTCGTTTAACTATTGTGTTGCCAAACTTAAAATTTTTATTTCCTTCAATTTTTCTCTGAGAGATGCCATTGGTGTCAAATCATGAACAGCACATACAGCTCGCTTCTGCAGCACGAAAATTATGTTAATATCGGCTGCTGACCCCATAATAAAATTCCATAGGTTTTGAGACTATGACCTATGCAATTATTCTACACATATTCTAAGTATTAATAAAATTGGTATCCGATTAGTATCGAGGATGTTTGTGATTAAGGCGAAGGTGGAAATGAATATGCATTAGGACAAATATAAATCTAATAATATGAACAACAATATGCACATAAATTCAATACAATCCGGTATTTGTTTTGCTCGCGACACACGCTTAATCGCCGAGTTGTATTCAACGATGACTAACTCACTGCACACCACCCATGATAATTTAAAACCGTACGAACTTCACGTCACAGTATATTTTATCGGCGCGTCCAGTCGGGTCATCTGTTGAAAATAAGCACGGATTATATTTCTAAGGCGCCAAGAGAACAATAATTTTTAAAATGTTTTAAATGTATGGAAGATTTGGCTTCTGATAAGCCGCGGGCACACTCCCGCTCAGTCTAATCTAATGTCGTGTGAGTGCAAAAAGGTAAATGTTTATTTTTCGAGGTACCAAATGAAATACCCTCTTTATAATTTAAAGTGTAAACACCTACTTAGTTTATCCTTCTTCTAGTTCATATTTTCTTCGTTTTTGAAAATACTGAATCATAATTTAGGTAATAAAAATTTCAAATATTGCTATTGTATTTATTGTATATATCTAGGTATGTTGCAAACCGTCATCTACACGATAGATGTCGCTCCACTGCTTTTATAATTTTTCTTTGTTTGTCTATATATTTATCTGTTCGTTTATTCTAGCATCACTCAAAAATTAATAGCCCGATTTGAACAAAACTTTTTGTGTTCATTAGCCGTAATCGACTGCTTAACGTAGGATACAATCTATCATACTGCATTACCTAGGGGCTGGGTAATGCAGCGTAGAATAGTAAATTAAAATTTTTCTCTATTTTAATTTGATGTATCTACTAAATACATTTGGACAAATGGCGCCCACCTATCATCTATGACAGTGCGAGTGTCATAAAATCAACTATCCATAATTTTCTTACTATTTTAAATGAATAAAGTTCATGAAAAAAAGATATCTCGCTTTAAACATTGTAGCTTTGAAGGCCACATTACGTCTAAGCTTTTCTATGGGTGATGAAAGAACGAAGAAATGAAGGAAAGCTTTCATGTCTTTTAAAACGTTATGTTTCACAACCACCAGGCGAACGAAGTCACGGGCGACAGCTAGTTGTTGATCAGCTTCTGGTTATACTTCCGCTCACAGATGCGCCATCTAGATGAAATTAGAAACAATAAGGCAACGAACAATACTGCAGGCAATTATTCATTAACTCTTACGCCAAATCTGTCGTAAGAGGTCGCTGCTGCCTTCGCGTTTGTTGACTAGAAATCATTAGTTACAAAATAAAATCAAAACAATAAATTCCTTCTATTTTAAACTTCACAGTATCACTCAGGATATGTGGCGGCCGGAGGTGTACACTTGGTGCGCACCCGCGTTCCATATCGTCCGAAACCCAAAATGACGGATTGCGGACCACCTTTCTCTGCTTACTCGCAGCCGAGGGTCAGGAGTCACTTTTCAATCCTCGATGTCCCGTTGGTGTTTCCTCACATTCGCACATAGGTACAACGAAATAGGGAGCGCTGCACGAGTTCCCTTATTTTTAGTACTAGTGTTGGTTTAAAACTCGCTCGGCCCTTAGTGGTTGTTACCTGCCCTCGAGGAGCGGATTTCTGTATGATGTCTCTGTGTCCGTCAGTGAGCGGTATACGTTAGTTAATAAACGAGTGTTTATAAAGGATCGTTATGTAAACAGACGAACTTTTGGAAAACTACACGCTTGAATGTTACCACTGAACTACTATTGTCTTGTCTTAATATAATCAACAAAATGAATTTAATTTTCTTAGAATTTATCGCAGAATATTGTAGAGTCGCATTGTTTTGAACAACGGTGGTTTTGATATTTTCAATTTTCCTGTAGCCAAGTGCACGAAGGATACGCCTATTTTATATTTGAAAAATCCAATACCTTCACATTCATCTCGCATTTGCGTAAATATTTGCAATAAAGTGCCATTCGAACTTTGCCGGCTCTTTGAATAAAGCACGTAGCGGACTCGATCCCACGAAATTATGCGTGTCCCTATTTCGGCGTAATCACATCCAATTTTCGGCCAATTTTCATTTGCTTTTCATAAAGAAATGTAGGGCGGGTCGTTAGTCCCACTTCGGGCCGCGAGGGGGCGGGCGCCGTCCGCCGCCGTTGCCAGGTGAGGCTTTTGCCTAGATCACCTTCGGCCATATAATTCAATGCGGATCGTTAGAACGCAAATTAGTTCAATTATAATTGATCACACTGTGACTGTCCGAAGTTGCGACTATGGGCGGCGGTGATCACCCGCTCTCCGATGGTTGATGCTCGTTTGCCTCTCGATATGACATCAAAAAACACCAAATACTTAAGAACTTAAAATTATAGTGACACATTTTGTTGTTATATATCGACTATCAACAATAACTACTCTATATAATGGACAGTTTAAGATGTAGTCGAAGGCGAAGTCATTCTTTTGGTACGCAGTTCAGGATGCGCACACGCCGTTTCCGCTGGCGTCTCCGATGTCTTTTTTCAAGACACGTAGTAAGGACATGCACCTGCTTAAAACGTTTTGTAAGAAAATTTGATCGTTCACAGACGTTTGCCGGAGTGCAGCAGAACTGGCGTACGCCATTCCCTTTTTACTCTGTAAGGCGCGACTGCACGTGCATGCATAATTTACTTTTAACTTTAAATAGCGGCGGTGTAGCCGAATGCAGCTCGGACACTTAGTGTTTTCGTTTCTCTAGACGTCGCCCGTTACTCCGCGCCGGTCCACGGCCTCGCGCGTCCGACAACCGCGTACTTTGATTCGGATTTTTTGAGCGAAATCTATCGACGATTTTCCTCAATCCGAGGACGGGCAAAAAACCCTCGCTCGGCGACGGCGGAAACGAGCGTCACTCCCGGAGGTCCCGCGGCACCTCACGCCCGTCCGATTCGGCGTGATTCTGTAACACGCGTGTTACGGCCGGACGAATGAAACTTCGAAAATAACGCGATAAAGTCGGTCCAAAAAAATATACAGCTTATAAATTGGCAAATGAGGTTTTAACATAAATTATAACCGTTGGCTCCGTGTCTCGGACATGTTAAGCCGTAGGTCGCGGACGCCGCATCGCATCGACGGCGGCCGTCAGCAGCAGGTCCCCCTCCGGCCCATGCGCGACAACAAGATTATGGGCGCGTATGGTCCAGCAGGGGAGGTTAAAACTAGACACCGCCGATATTTTATCTATCCTGTCCCAACATACGGCAGAGGTAGAAGCGAATGGAAATTTAAATAATAATCTCCTTTGTCTACCGGAAAAATAATTGAAAAGCAGATGTACGCCGTTCGATCGCAGTGACATCAGATTGCGCATTGCACGCCAGCGCGGACGCCGACATAATGACCTACGGCGTCTACCCGCCTCCTACTATCGAGAGCCCAATCCCGCCCTCGATCCCGTTTCCGCCTTCAATTTCCGATCAAAATAATTATTCAAATTTTCAGAGTATTTCAGTTTACCCTATGCGTAGCCCAATACAATCCTCTATTTTCCAATGAAAAAGCCATCACGATGGATTCAGAATTATGGAGTCTACCCGAAACAACCAGATAGACCTTTTTAAAAAGAACTGGTTTGGTTACTGATTACGTATAAATAATCCTAAACACTTAGAGTGATGCAATTACTTTGAAATCACAGACAGACATTTGAATTTTATTTATAAATACTGTAAATTTTAACTATTGACGTTCTAACTCGTGCATTATTAATCCCAATCGACGCGTTCCCGACCAAGGCGAGCAACACGTTGCCGTAAACGCGAGACTACGTTCAATGAACGTCAACCGATCTGTTACACGTCACCCCCTAACCGCGCAGCGTAACTAATTACCTCGTTTAATCTAGATCATCCTGTATCATACTTCTCAAAACCGTCGATTAGTTGGCTGCCACTCATAAACAATTCATTTGTTTACACGAAAAACGAACTCGTATATTACGCTAAAGGTTGTTTGTCCATCCGGTGAGGACGCATGGATGTAAATAAATAAGTCGGCGCAGGACATCCTAGAAAATATTATCCAGACCGCATCGGGGGTATATTAAAAAGGACACGTATTGAGTAAATATAGGATCCGATATCGATAATGCAACATAGGTGCGTTAAAATCGTACCACGCGGAGACCTCCAGTCTGCGCGTACCCACGTATAAAAGAAAGATAATAAGAAAATGTATTTTAAAGTAAACACTAAATGAATTTCCTCTAAATCAGTCAATCAACTGCTTTAGGAGTTATAAATCTAAAAATGGACTGTAGCCAATAACTGTTCCGAATGTTCGGACGCTTACCGGTACTTCGAAAATCTTGAATGATCTCGGAGCATGTTCGGAAATAATGAACAATGTACGAGTTCCATTACGCACGACTTCTTTGTAACTTCGTGCCCTCTCGGGCGCAGGCCGTGCACCGCGGCGGTCTCGGGCGGCGGCAGACTCATCTCGTCACGTCGCGGCTCGCGGTGACTTCACCCGGCCCATTGTCTCGCTGTTTTGCAATAAATACGTGCTCCGCTCATAAAATACGCGATGGACGCGGAATCGTAATAGACTGCCCGGTATCACTTCTACCGCGTACCGTTTCAAGTTTGCATTTTTTTAATTTGTTCAGAAATAATTAAAGCCTCACAATAGGAGGAAAAAGTTTATGGGGGTATGAATCGGCCCAAAATTAAAAAAAATTTGGTTGCCTGTAAAGTCGGTATACGGGCGAAAGTTTTACGTGACAACGACTTTGAATGGTAAAATCATTTTAATGTGAATATTCATTCGTATAGTAGGAAGAAGGATGAAATAATAGTAACAATTTAAAACATTTATTTATACAAAGAATTATATTTAAAACATTAATTTATACAAAGAATCTCGCACTGAATTTCATATTAACAAAATTTTATTTTTACCTTTACACATACATACGTATTTATATACAAATATACATACAATAACTTGCAATACATTTGCAAGCTATGCACTAATTCTCTAGTGCTGCGCGCGCGGCAGACCGATCATAGTTGAGTGGGAGAGAGACGCAAGGCATTCGGCGGGCCTCTCTCTCGTTCGGTGACTCATCGTTACGTTGCCGAGCGTTACACTTTTTTCATAAGTGACTCCCAGCCGCAACCTAATTTAAGACGTTGTCACGTCAAAACCTGATATAGCAAAATATATAGAATATTTTAAACTGTGTCCAGCAATCGGTCCGACCGCGTCGTCGTCGCCCTCGCCCTTTCGCCTGCCTCCTGCGGCCGATGAAGTCCGTGAACTTAACTCGCGGTGAGAAGGGCGGCCGCCGCCCGCCCCCGCTTGGCGTACATTTGGCGTCGTAATGATACCTATTGTCTCGTACTACGTCTACGGAATTGGTCTGCCGCTCTGTCGGCCGTCTTCTCTTACGGGTGCCGGTGGCGCCACCTGTACCACAGCTCTGCTCGGCCGGAGCGATTCGCCACAGACTATCTCGACCGCTGTCACTTTATTTTCTTTATTTTTTTTCTTTTGAGCATGAAATTGAAATCGTTGGAAGCCATGCACCGGTCATGCATCAATCTGTTATGGTGTGTATCAATATGAAGGAAATCCATAACTCCAATTTACGATTAAAATACCGTGAAAATCGTCATGTCTAGTCACTCCACCGTCCTGTACTGTTGTTGTGTATACATTTATTCATCCTGAGGATTGCTACACTTTAGTTAAACGGCACGTCGTGATCGACTCGGACAGCGAGTGATCAAATACAAGTCGAACCTTGTCGACCACCCCGCCCTGGTGTCGGAGTCCGTGCCGGCGGCGGCGTTCATGGGCGATGTGCCGACGGTGGGCCGACGCCGCCGCCGATGAAGTTCTGAAAGATCACACGAGTTCAAAGAAATGTGGTCGCGAACGGCGCGCCAGTCGCGACCGCGTGCCGCATCCGGGTCGGTGTCTGGCACAGCATTTCGCATCTTGTCGCGGCTCGCGCGGTCTCGTGCCGCGTGTGGCCGGTCACAAGCCGACGTCTCAAAATTCCGATGTCGCTACACCGCGTACCGGTAATAGTCGGAGTTGATAGCGTCGCTCGAAAACCAGTTGCGGAAACACGTTTTACGATAAACATTACGAAATTGGGTATTCCTGCAAAATAAGTTACCTCAGTCGCGTCCGTATTCCATTTTTTGTTTCTTGTATTCAATCGAATGTTTTCTATGACGGTTTTAGCGACGGTAACGGAACAAACGAGCGATGTAAATCAGATAACACGATAAAAACTAAAAGACCGCGCCCCGGCCGGTTTTCGTAATGGTACAACAGAAATACGACAGGCCGTCGGTTTGCAAATCGGACGATTTCTATAATCTGGTACCGCGTCAGCGGCGAGCGCGGCGGAGGGGTGCGGGCGGTGGCACTTTTCGGCCATTTTTGTGGTTCCCCGCAGCAATTTGTCGGACGCAAATTAATTGAACGGCCAAGAGCGACGGCGCGAGCCGAGACGACGGTCCCGGGAGAATTTTTCTATTTCGAGTACGACTCTGACTAATATTTGCTACCCGCGTCAAAGGTATTAACTTAGAAAGATTTAGAAGCCTCTGTGAAATTATTGACGTGACAACGTCTTAAATTAGGTTGCGGCTGGGAGTCACTTTGAAAAAGTGTAACGCTCGGTAACGTAACGATGAGTCACCGAACGAGAGAGAGGCCCGCCGAATGCCTTGCGTCTCTCTCCCACTCAACTATGATCGGTCTGCCGCGCGCGCAGCACTAGAGAATTAGTGCATAGCTTGCAAATGTATTGCAAGTTATTGTATGTATATTTGTATATAAATACGTATGTATGTGTAAAGGTAAAAATAAAATTTTGTTAATATGAAATTCAGTGCGAGATTCTTTGTATAAATTAATGTTTTAAATATAATTCTTTGTATAAATAAATGTTTTAAATTGTTACTATTATTTCATCCTTCTTCCTACTATACGAATGAATATTCACATTAAAATGATTTTACCATTCAAAGTCGTTGTCACGTAAAACTTTCGCCCGTATACCGACTTTACAGGCAACCAAATTTTTTTTTTTTTAGTCTACAAATATTTGTTTCCAAATATGTACAAATCATTTTGTAGCAAGTTTTTGTCAGACCACTCCAAGGACAAGCCCTTCTACGACCTTTTTTGTTTGACATCGAGCAGCACCGCGCCGGTCCGTTATTTATTTAATTACAATAGAATGGTAAATATTTGAGCTCTAAACAAATGCTTCTCTACGTAGAAATTAATCTCAATCACGCTATATAAAAAAGGACACACCTCGGTATTCTGTGACTTTAATACACATGTGCGCTAACAGATATAACCCTATTCGTCGACAATTTACGTGTTTTAAATTAATAAAATAACTAAAATTAATCGAGTTAACGAAATAAATTCAAATATTTCGGTATTTATCTACTAAGATATATTCATAAACAATGTCGCTTGGAGTTATTTTGTTTATAACTAAGCGGTGTCATCGCCGTTACAGTCGTGGACGTATCTCGCGAACGCGAGGGTCCATTTTCTACAGCTAATAAATTGGATTCAAAATTTACAGCTACAATATTAGATGTGCAACTCGTTAAATGTGCATTAACCGGTCGGCCATTTTAACGGTTCAGTCGCCATTTGGGGATTGGTCTCGGCCTGCTACGTCCGGCGAGTAGCTGGTTATAAAATCGTTACCCGCCTTCACTATGTTTGTTTTGACCTCGTTATTGTTTTATAACTGAAAACTGACATATTTATATTTTCATTGAAATAATTTTCGATTCTTGGGTGAATATACACTTTTTCTCTCATGAAATCGGACGACGTTGAAGATTGCAAAAAAATGGAGTTTGCAAATTCAGTTACGTAATAAAAAAATATATTATTTTAACGTCTGCAAGGATCTCTAAGTTTCATCAAGACGCAAGCGAACTTAAACACAGCCAAATGTATAGGATTGATAATTGAAATATATTAAATTTTGTGTGTGATATTTATTGTATTTAAATTATTTACTTATTTTTCCTCTGAGCCCGTCTGTCCGTCTGTAGAGAAATAGTAAAGTATTTTACTTACGGGTTTAAAGTCACACTGTCCACACAAAGTTAGCCTGCAGACCTAGACGCCCTAGAGAATAGTCTCCCTATAGGACTCTTTTATTCATTAGTTTGGCGTGAGAAGGATATAGTCATAGAGGGCGTCTCGCTAGGCCCGCTGGATACGAAAAAGGACTTCGATGACGAACTCTGGTCAACTGCCGGCAGGCGGGCGTGATGACGTCCGGCGGTCGGCGAGAGCGGCGTGCGCGCCGCGTTCAGGTCGGGCGCGCTAGTGTGCCGGCGCGTCACGGTCCGCCGTCATCGCGGCGCGCTTCACGATATCGTCACGTCGACCGTTATTCTTTGTGTTTATTATGAACTTGTCCGTCTGGCATTAAATTGTATCGACGTGAAAAAAACATCACTATTACTCGATAAATGTTTCTTTTTGCTGTTGTGTAATCTAAACGATTTTAATTCGGCCTGCGGCGTTGTGACATCGATTGTGTTATTTTGATATAAAAGCGTATTGTTATGCGTTCAATATATTTCTTTTTTCTTAAAAATGTTAAAAAAGTAATTAGATATTTATTTTAGCAATAATTCTGTTATCAATTACATTTTTTCCTAAATTGGGTACAATTTTAGCGTTGACCAGAGTCAAAATTGCCATCTACCGGATAAATTAAAATTATTTCTTCCCATTGCAATGTTACATATAATTTTATAATTATTCATTATAAATGATATATGTAAATAAAATTTAATGTCATACTTTCAAAGAAGTAGCGATCACATAATTAAGTATGAATTAAAGTAGCTATTTAAGACTTTGGAAGTAGTATTTTGAACCACTTTTACAAATACCCGTACGCCAACTTATTGAAGGTGACAGGATTATTTATTCGGCAAAAGGCGGTTTTGACTCTGGGTAACTTGTGAACCGTTAAATTGTACCCAGTTTAGGAAAAATTGTAATCGGTAACATAATTATTGCTAAAATACCTTTAATATCTTGCATACAATTGCGCTAATGTAAGAGTAAGTCATACCTATATACAAATACATATATACAAACTACATAATACAACAAATATTTCACTATACACTAGTGTCTTTACATCGGGGGTCACATAGTCGTGACGAAGTCGGGACAGGCTCCAATTCACTATCAAAAGTAGACGTAAACCAGATCGGGACGTCTGTTTGGGATCATAACCCCTTAGATCTAAAATCGATTCATGATTTTTAATTATTTTTAAATTCTCAATTACAACTTTGAACAAAAAGTAGCGGAATTCTTGTACATTTTACGTAATCGAACTAAAAGCCTTTTATTTCTCTCTGTCTGGTAATCGTAAATTATCATGCAAATTGAATTATATATACCTTTGGATCAAAACGAATAGATTATAGCTGTAAATCACATATTGTCATAAAATTATTAACTGACAATCGACCATTTTTGAATTAGTCGCAGTTGAAAATCGATCTGTGAACTCGGCGAACATCATTGTAGCGTGCGCGGGTACACGCCACGCCTGGACGCGCGCGCACACTTCCGGCGCTGCGCGGGCGCGTTCCCACTGGATATTCGTAGAGAATATTTCAGGCACTACCGTCACATCTGTTAGATATTTTTTATTTGATGACGTCACATCTATGTACATATTTTATTAAAGGCATTCAACATGTTGAGTATATGAAGACTTAAAATTGTTATCCATTACGCAGTTATATATATATATATATAACAATTACTATAGTGTAACTATCTTCCGTGAAAAAACGCGATAAAAAAATAAATATTACACTATGCGACATGAACTACAGGTGGCGCTATATTTGCATCATATATTTAAATAATGATTATTGAAAATGAGCATAAGTAACTTTTCCCGTCGAAAGTTATCACGTTCCCACACGGAAAACCCGAAAGACGCCGAACGAAGCTCGGTTGCCCGGGCACTAACAAATGTAAACTCCATTGTGTTAGTTAAACATTACTCTGGGAAGCTTTTTCTTATTGCTGACAGTGCTCACTACAGCTGTACAATTATTTTGTATGCAGATAGATAAAACAAATCAAATACATTGTATTTTTGTTGCTGTGTAATTGAGAGGCGTGTGTCGTTTGAGGTATTTTCAGAAATCGATTAAATAGTTAATTTTCTTAACGTAGCCCAATAACAAGGTGCCTCTTAGTGTTAGCGTCTAGTGGACACATTACTGTTTATATTTTTTTTTTGGTTATATATTAAAAATTGTGTTTCTATCTTTGTATTTGCTTAGGCTAATCTCCTAATTAATATTTTTTTTATGGATAGCAATGATATGTTGAAATACGGGAATCTTACATACGATATTATTTTGTTCAAAAGAGTAGAAATATGAGAAAAACAGCAGCAATGTCCAAGAGAAAACCCAGATCCGACATCGACAATGGCATTCGAATAGAGACCGAAAGCTTAGAAAAATTGATATAAATGTCGCACAGCTTAAAATTTAATCCCTGGTAATCACCAAGTACCTGTGAGCCGTAAGAGTGGTCAAAACCCACTCTGGGGTCGGAATTACAATGAAGAGCGTGATAGGGATCAAAATCAGGGACAGTATCGGGACCGGAATCGAACGAGTTTGAGACTGACAGCAAGATTATTCAATGTAAAAGACAGTGCTAGGTCTGCCCACGGTATAAAAGGAATTAAATGAAGGAATTAATTATATTATATACGCGCGGGCGGAGCTGCGGGCGGGTGCTAGGTCTGTAATAAATTAGAAAGTTTTTAAATGCTTAATCATTGAGGTGGCACATGTGTGTACACTCACGCATTTCGGACTACGCCGGCAAGAGTGGAGGGACCGTACCATAGTTATGCACTATCCTAATTGAATTACATTATGACTAGAAGGAACACGTTCGATGTTTACGCGGCCAAAGCCGCGAGCAGAAAGCTAGTAATTTTTAATATGAATAAATACACAATTTCGTGTTGAACCAATACTTCTTAATATACTGTGACGTTCGCAATTGAATCAGAATCAGAAGTTCCTAGTCAACTCGTATTTTCCCAAGTTTTGATTAATTTAAGATTGTAATTTATGAGAGGGGTATAATGAAATCCCAACAATTTACCGTGTGACTGTATCCTTATTGATGTCGAAATAAAACATTTTGATCAGCTCTGCGACAAAACGTGCCCCATATATAATTTCGGCTTCCCGCCAGAACCGGCCGGGGACGACTGCCCTTTTGGCGAAGGCTTCGCCGAGGTGAATGCGGGCCCTAACCGGTTTTCACTAAACTCACAACGTCTCATATAATGGTGTGTGCTGTAGAGTTGATTGTGGTTCTATGGTTTGTGGTTTGTTGTTCTACTTGTCACTCGGCATTGAACAGTCATAACGTAAACTTAATGACCCTGTGTCTAATGCACAAAGAAATTACTGGGTACAGAGATCACAGATTGCTTGGATCTTTGCATACTTTCCTCACTCACGAGGCGCATCCAGCCGACTGTCCCATCTTCCACATTCGTCCCTTCGGCAATACGCTAGTATTCATTCCCTTCACGTATGAAGAGAATGAATACTAGCCGTAACTAAAGCACCTCATAATCCCTTCGCCGTTTCGGTCACTGCATCTCCTTTCAAATCATTCCGTTCTCTGACCCCGCTACCACATCTCTCCCATGGACACTACGAGGATCAAGAAGACGCCCACGCAGAGACGGCATTCGGAACATGGAATATGTTCCTCTTCAATTTACTTGATGAGGTGCCGCTGGCACCAGTGCACTGCCAGTGACAGGTCACGTTTTGTAAAAGTCACTTGTGTCTTGCGCGACTGTGCACTCCCGTCCGTTTGTATATTACAAAAATCACACGAATGAATGCCTTAAAATCATAATAGAATTACTTTTCATAGGTGAGCATACCTTAAATTTTAAATACTTATCACGTTCTTTTTTTTGTGTATATAAAGAAGTATTAGTTATTTTATAATACTCAAAGTTCACCATTAATGTGCACACGGGTATCCTTTCCAAATAAAGTATTAAATAAATTACTTTAAAACAGTACATTTATTACGAGTTACGACATTCAATTTTGGGGCAGTAAATTACGTATTATATGTCAATTTCGAGTCTTTTTTTTTTGAGACAATGAGATATGGAGCATACGTAAATACGAAACTGTCCCCGAATAACTCAATGTAATTAACTTTCTTCGCGGTGATAAATAGATTGTGGACCTTATCAGAGTCAAAGGACAATCTCTTGACGGCAAAAATCCATACGAATAAAGGTACGTACTATCTCAGGGATCACCGCGCTCGGGCGGCGGCGCCCGGTCTAATCCCATTTGCACTCAAGCGGGGAATCCCCGCTTCTGCCGGTATTCTCGGGGAATTATTATCATTTTGCCGGGGCCACCGCCGTATCTGTTGATGTTTTGATGTCGTTGTGATAAGCTCGTTCCTGATCGGTCCACTTGACATTTTTGGTCTATAGTTTAATACGATATTCAACTTATAGCCATTTCTCTTTCACGACCTCTAAAATGTTTGAAATTTTAGATATTATAAGATTTATTTCCGAAAGTTATGCGGTCAACACTGCAGAGGGCGCTAGCGTCGCGAGTTCCGATTTTTTTTTTTTTTGTTATTCACACCATCACAACCACTCTCACTGCCGTCAAGGAGTCCTGTAGTATTCATCGAGCAACGGCGGTCGGATATGACCGATGACTCTTCAACTTAACTGAAATTCAACCACTTCTTCCGTGCTCTAAGAGCACGTCAGTTGTGAAAGTTCTTAGTGCATCGAGGACAAAGATCGCTAGTAGATCTCAACCGGAAGACCGTAGTGGAAGGGTCGACATCCAACATCTGGGAAGATGTGGCTCTCCAGTGAAACGGGCCTGATACAGCTGATCACTGCGCGGCACGAGACACGAAGGAATAAGAGAAAGAGCTTAGAAACGTCACTGCAATCAAAAGCCATAAATTAGGTAGGTGGTGCAACAAGGGGGTCCGACGGGCGTCACGGAGAGGGGTGACTGCGTAACGTAACGTGCATATTAAATACGTGAATTGATTTTCTTATATCGCCCGCGATAGGAAAATACATGGAAAGCGAAATCGAGCGTTAACAAAAAGTGAAGTCGTTATGATACCTCTTTGGGCAACATATTGCGCATCTTATACTGAACGCGCGTATTCTTCATCCGCTGTTGATTTATAGATGTTTTATTTTTGATTCAGATAAGTTAAACTTTCGATTTATGTTAAACGATATTGTTTTTATTCAAAAAATATTGTTTTATTATATTAAAATTTTATATATTCAAGTATTAATCTATATGTTTATATTATATCCATATACCATTTATACTACATTCTATTATGGTTTTATTTGAATATGTACGGCAGTCATCGGCGACCTTAAAGTATGCCATGTCTCTGGAGTAGTGTCCGACCGAAACTAGTTTTCATGGCCGTAACCGAAACCGAAACCGAATTTCGGCCTCGGTCTTAGTTTCGGCCGAAACCGAAACCGAAACCGAAACTTCCTTGAAGCCAAATAGAAAGCTAAGATTTATGGGATATTAGGAGTAAATAATCAAAAATATTATTATCAATCAGCGTTTATTTATTTATTTTGAGATCACGTGTTAATTCAGTCTGATTCATCTCTAAGTATCTACTATCAACTTAACATATTATCACAACAAATTTACCTTTTCTTAGATTTAAATTATCAAACAATTAATATTCATAATGAAATAGTCTAATATTATAAGTTAAAAACAACAATTTATCTACATTTTCTCCGAGCAAATTGCTTCTTCGGTCTGAATAAATTTGCCCAGCAGCACTAAACAATTGTTCACTAGAAACAGTTGTCGGAGGAGCGGATAAGTATTTTAGTGCCACCTTTCTCAAAGACACAAAAGGACTACAATCCCAGTAACTATATATGTCTGCATTTCTTTGCAGTCTCGGTTCGGCTAAGTAGATCTCAATGTTTTTTTACTTGTGTAGATAAGTCATCTTTATCACTCGCATCAGAACTTTGAATTGCTTGACTAGTCGATTTGTCATGGACATCCCAAAGCCCGCCATCTTTTTCATAAGGGGAAAGCCTATAAGAACTAGACGGCTCTTGGCCGCTTGTGCCTGCTGTTTCGCGTGAGTTATCAGCGTAAATCCTCATATGGTTTTCTATTTCCATGGTGGCTATGTCGACTTCATCAGAATTCAAATATGTGTTTTTGAATCTGGGATCCAACAACGTCGAAGTAATAAGGGCTGCATGACCTTGGACGTATGCAAATCTTCGGTTCATGGATTCATGCAACTTGGTTTTCATGCTCCTCATTACTTCGCTTTCATTTTCATCTCTAAATTGGAGCTTTCTGTTTAATAATGCAATTAAAGGAATAACAATCGATATACACGCGTTATCAAATGACAGATCGAGCGTAGCTTCGTAGAAGAACTTCAAGACTTGAGTAAGATTCTTCATGAGTTCCCAATCAGAAGAAGAAAGAGTGTCAATACGGTCATGTTCCACACTGTACAAATTAACAGCGGTTTTTTGTTCTAACAACCTTTCCAACATGTTGTAGGTTTTGTTCCATCTGACTTCGACATCTTGAATCAGAGAATGTGTTGGTATTCCACATTGTTTTTGGCACTCAATTAACTTTCTAGAAGCTTGCTCGCTACGCTTAAAATGCCCTACTATTTTTCTACAAGTTTTGATAACAATTTCGTGTCTTTCTTCGGAAAATAACGCATCTTTAATTACCAGCTGTAATGTGTGTGACATACAGCCTAAAGATTCATAATATTGATCTCGCGTAGCACTGACCATATTTTTGGCGTTGTCACGTAAAATAAGAAAGAGTTTTTTATTTATATTCCATTTAGTTATCATTTCTTGTAGTTTTCATCAATATACTGTCCTGTATGATCATTTTCAAGTACTTTTGCGCCTAATATAACTTTAAGACGTTTTGGTCCCATGATAAAATGGCCAGTGAGACTCAGTAGTGAGCATGTTTTAGGAGGATTGGTCCATATATCACAGGTGCCACTGATCCATTCACAATTGGCAATTAAATCGTACACTTTTTGAAACAATTTCATAAGTCTGAGGCATCAAAGTAGTTCGGAAATATTTTCGGATTTAAAATTATATTTTGAGGAGAATGAGGATCGGTAAAATTGAGTCTTCTGAATGCCTCACTGTCTACAATGGAATATGGAAGCATGTCCACAATTATCAAGTCCATGATACTCTTGTCGATTCTACGAGATATCTCGTGATCATCTGGCCACATAGAAGCTTTTAAGGCCCTTGCTTGTTCCATTTTGAAAATTGTGGTTTGTACAAGTTGGCCACCACTGCTGCTATTAGTACTGCCTGTTGCGATTGAAATTTCTGATTTCCGTCTCTTTAATTTAGCTTCTAACTTCTGCTCTTCTTTTTCAGCTTGCCGTTTTAAATACTGCCTATTTTCTTCTCCATGAAATTTAGACAAGTGCAATTTCAAACCATGAATCGTCTGTCGCTTCGGCTCAGAACTTCCCAAAGAATATAATTTATGGCATTTGTTACATTTTGCTTTAGATAAATCTGACGTAGATTTTCCAAAAAAATCCCAAATGTAATTTTTTTGCGACATTGCTCTTTCATTGGTATATGCTGAAACAAAAATAGGTACATTAGGGTTATTCTCTTGATAAATATAGTTAACAACACATCGCAACATACATTACATACAGTACAAAAATTACCTATAGGCACCTAAGACAATATAGCCACACACACACACACACTCTCAAACTTTCGCGTTTATAATATTAGTAAGATACCATGTACCTATACATTACAAGTTATTTTATTCGGGAATATACGTACCGTGATGTCAAGTTTCCTAGTAACTTGTCATCGTGGTACGTACGTACTTCCAGTATAAAATAACAATTAAAAAAATAATTAAATGATTACAAGTTATTTTATACGGGAATTACCAAATAAAATAACTTGTAATCATTACACAGGTACGTCTCATTTTATAATAAAATACCTACACATTACACACTTCAACCAAATTTTGGTAACGCGTTTTTAGTATTAAATGAACATACTAAAACATATATTTATCACTAATTTTAGTAATACACAGTGATAACACACAGTATTAACAAATATAGATAGATAAAACTCACCTGATTCCTTAAAATAATGTATTTGTCGTGATTTCTCAACAAACTCTGCCAACAGCAAGCGAAAACCGAACGTACAAGTCCAGACATGAATCGCGACTGCGAGCGAGCGAAGCTTGTTGTTTGAGCTTGATGTGATCACGGCGAGAACGCACGTGTACGAACGTGTCCGATCAAAGCCGATCAAAGCGCGGGACTAACCGAACGGAGTTTCGGTTACGGCCATAGTTTCGGCCAGATTTGAGGCCGTAACCGAAACTAGGCCGAAACTCGTTTTTTGGCCGAAACTAGGCCGAAACCGAAACCGAAACCGAAAGTTCGGTCGGACACTACTCTGGAGACTTGAGATTTAAATGTTTAACGACTTTCTTCATTTCATCGTAGTCGCTGACTTGAAAGCGTGAAGACGAGCTTTTGGATTAAATTTTTTTTACGATTCCGTATCAAGAAAGGGAAAAGAAAGCTTTATACGATCACTTCGTTATCCGTCCGTCCGTGTGTTTGTCGAGACCCTTCTTCTTAGCAAGACGTAGAGGGATCGATTTGAAGGTAACATCAAAGGGTCTGCGGTCCCTTGGAGCTGTAAAAAGTCAAACTTCTAAGCGTGAAAAAATACGGCCGTTTATGCTTTATATTTTGACGCTGGCATTTAAATTAAAACAGGTAGTGTGCTGACCGTTGAACTAGAGTCATGAAATTTGGCAAGAGCAACATTTCACAACACCGTGGTGAAGAAGTATGAACGCGCAGTATTAAATTTTAGCTCGGTCACGTTTTGATATTGACACAACGGTGTAATGTATTTTTTTTTTATCACAAAAGGCACACACCGTAAGCTGTTCTGCCGATATAGCGACGTCATTCAAACGCCTGACGAACGTCAAGAGAAATTACTACAATTTGTTAAAATAAACGCTATTTCACAAAAATTATGAGGATTAAAAAAATGGATTAATAATGTGACCCATTATATACAGAAATCTGGTATAGTCTTTGGATTGTAAAAATCTACTGAGTTTTCTACACATTTTTGCACATAGTAGACTAGATTGGAATCGACATCTCTCATGTCATACTCCACGTGCTGAATAATTCTAAGTATATCCTAAACGCCTAGAAAACGCCCTACGTGACTGTGCCACCGATGACGTCACAGCGCTGTCCGCGATGTGGACACCCGATTGTGCGCGTGCGACCTGCCCTACGGCGGCGGGCGGTTCCCGCACTCGTGGGATAACCACAATAGGTTAAAAGTGCACCATTATGTAATTGTCTGGTGCATTGTGTCTCGTGTGAGTTTTCGGCCTGCTTTTCCTTTGTGCGCGCGAGCGCCGAGTACTCGACGAGCGCGCGTCCGGTGGCGACCTCTCGTGGCCTCCGCTATGTGAAACTACGAGTTGTCTATAATTTCACCATGTCTATTTGTATGTCGGCTTACCCTTTTATCTATTTGCTCGTTTATAGGGTTCCGAATGAAAAAAATACGGAACCCGTATAGGATCACTCGCGATCTGTCTGTCCGTCAGTCACAGCCCGTTTACTTCGAATTGACTAGACCGGTTAAATCGAAAAGTTTATATATTTATCAATTTTTGTGACCCGAACACGAACGTGTAACGTAAATACCTAAATGAATTTTGAATATTGCGGTCACTGTTGGAGGGCAAATTCGGAAATTATAAAATAAGTTTACCAATCTATATTGTATAATATATAAATTGAAAGAATTTGGTGACGGCCCCAAATAGACGTTTCTTTTATTTTGTGAATTAAAAACCACTAGTTTTATTTGAAAATAAAATTGACTGAAATTGACCATTCCCACTTATATGCGAAAGTGAGCTTAAAATTGCAAACAAAAAGTATTTGTTTAATTACATATTACAGAAAATCCTTTAAAAATTCTATAGTGTTAACATAAGGTAGTATTCCTTTAAATGTAGTAAATAGAAACTACATTTGTAGTTGCTTTAGTTATTAAAAACGAATTCGGGTCAGATTAAAAAAGACGTGCTAGATAACATAATAATCGTACGGAACCCTCTCCACGCGAGTTCAGCTCGCACTCGTCCGGTCTATTTTGTCTATGCCTTTCCGAACGGAGGGCTCGGACTACAATCCACCATGTGGAACATGTAACGATAATAATTGCACTATCGTTAGACTCGTGTAAATACATATAACTAAAAGCAAAACCAGATTATAATGGTCGCTCAGTTATTACCGAGCGATAAACACCTTTTACGCTGACGAGCCCCGCGCCGGGCGGCGCGCGGCCCCGCCGACGGAGCCCTAAAATATGACAGCTCGATCTTTACGGCCGTTTGACGTCCTTTTTACGACCGAAACTAAGTAATGCCGTCAATAATGTAGTGCCCCTCGCATTCGGTGTGCCGACTACCGGCCAGGCATCGCAATACTTACAGGTACGAAAACCTGATATATGTCAAGAGACATATAATCGTCCCAAAAAATGAGCGACATCTTTAAAATTAACATTAGACATAAGCACGATCTCGCTGTATCGTGCTAACGAGGTTTGTACGGACATGCCCACACTGAAAAAAAAAAATTGGTCGTTCCAACCATAAGTTTGAATAACATAATGAATTTGGATGGTTGATTTTGAGCGAATCAATATTTTGGTTGTCTTAACCGACCTGTATGTTGGTACGATTGATCCGATCACACATATTATTTTTAATACAACGAATTATTCAGTTATTACAACAAAATATATTTACCCAAGCCAAATTCGAACTTGGTTAGAAATATTTTTTTCAGTGCATGCCCATGCGCTGCCGGTTAAAAGTACCGGCCGGCTGTCGCAGTCGACCGTCGAGGATTACAGTGAAAATTAGAGAGACTAGTTTCGTTTGTGAAATTAACATTTTTTTTTAATTATTTTTAATGATTTTGTCTAAATATTTTTTTAACTTCATTTAATAATAATAGTCGCTATTCAACTCTATTCACTAAATAAAATTTAAACAAATGCTCTTTGGCGCTAAACAGAACTAGTCCAAAAATGTAAGATAATAAAATAACCATCAAAGAAAAACGTATGAAGTTATGAAACGGCACAAATTCAGGTCAAGACCAGCTGACACCAAGTTTTAACTATAACGCGTATGAACTATGTGACTCATTGCGATAAATCGTTTCAAATTTATTTGTCATGGTTCGGTATTAATTAAAAAAAAGGAAGACATTTCTAGTTAATTTTCACATTTTATTACTGTATTTTAAAATTAAAGAATTGCAGTAACTCGCGACATGACGGAGTCAAAGAGGGCAAAGTCGGACATAAACTTCACGATTTATTTGTTGTTCCGCGTTTTATCGCCCCGCTTCAGGGCGTGCCCTACTACCGCGACCGTTTAAACTCGCATTAAGGGGCGCACTTGGAACACCGCGCGGTGGACGCGGGCGCAGCGGCGGCCTACTCCGACCCGCGAAGGCTTTCAAGTACTCATCATTGGGTGCGCGGGTGACCGGCGGTAGACGGACACCCTAGCAGAGACATTAATAAATACGAGTAATACATTTCTACGTGTACGTCACGTGATCATCTCTACCGTCTTTTGAAATTGCCCCAGCGCGTTTCTCCGTATAATATTTTATTAGCTTCGGTAAATGTAAGCGTTTGGAAAATTTCTGAATTATTAACGCCTTTGAAACTTTCCGGACGGCGCGTCCGCCTTGAATGAGAAGTTGTAGAGTTCGCAGGAGCTTAGTTTTAAACTCAATCGGAAACGATGATTCCGCGTTCCGATTTCGCCGACCGAGAAAGTATTCTCAACGGCGAAAATTAAGCGAGTATATCGTTCCTCTCTTTGAGTTTTTGCGTTCGAGTCGCGGGCAGCCATCTCGAAAGTGGCTCTGCGCCGGACCGACACCACACGATCGTACGACCATGACCGAGGCCTGTGAGTGCTTTAGACGGACAATATGAAAGTGAGGTTTCCGGTCGCTCACGCAAGACCTCACTAAATTTCTATGCTAGCGACCTCCCGGATCTGCACTCTTAGTCGACTTTATATATTTGTCCAAATTACTCATTCTTAACTAACTCAAGAGAAACCAATTTAATTTTTTTTTACCGCAACCCCTTTTTCTGTCAGACGCATTGTAAGAATTTTTACATGTCCTGAAAATTTTTCGAAAAATTTGACGCGACACCGCGGAGTTTGGTTGGTCGACGTTATTAGCCTACGAGTGTATGCGATAAGGGCATGATGAAAAAATGAGGGTTTTTCAGAACTACGATGTGTGTTATAAATGGGTATCAAAAACGAAAAAATAGTACAGATCCCGAGCGTAAACGCTATTGGCTTACTTTTAGTGAACGTGTGAAATATTAGTGAGGCGGTGACAGTGGTAAGTGAGATAGATATTACACGAATTATAGCAATTGAATTTACTCTCATTATGGGTCAACATTAGTTAGAAAATTATGCAGTTGTTCAGGGCTGGGACTGAACTGGAATCTTCTGGAGTCGTCCGCTACGTCGCTCCAATCGTTAGGCTACTGTCCGTGGCCCACGTCTGGTGACGAGCAGTGCGGGCGGCGGGAGACCCCCGCGCCGGCGCGGGTCGTGGTGTCGATGGTGATGAAGGCGATTCGCGAGCAGAGAGGCAGTTCGCGACGCATGCGCCGACTTTGCAATCAAAACACATTGTCCGTTTGTAGGGACGGATGCACTTTCGTCTATCGATGTAGCTTTATCGTTTAAATGTCGACCTTATTAAATGATGGTGGTTGGTGTGAGACAGCCAGAATGTGAAATCGAAGGTTTGAAAATATCGTATAGTCCTATAGCTACCACAGGTGAGAACGTATGGTCGAGAGCAGGCGACGACCGATGGTTCTGGAGGCCAAGGGTTTGAGGATTCGTTTGTAAACCATAAAATACTTTAAAACCTTCCGCACGTGACCACACATGGTCCTCGGGGCCACTACCCGAGGCACAAGCTAAGTATCGGCATTCAACATTCTCATATGAATTATTATTTATTAAGTGCATGTGTGTGTGCGCGTGTGTGCGTGTGTGTTAGGTCGGCTCATTAGCGGCGTAATTATGCGCCATTAAAACGTCGTCAGAGTGAAAACGCTGTCGGCTCACCAAAGACGAGATGTACTAAGGCGGACGCGTAAGGATGATGAAATTGTTTTCACTTTATTTATCTTCATTCATTTTGTATAGAATACAATCTGTGTGATTATTTATTTTACACTATGGTCTATTACCTTTTAGTCGGGCTCCTATTCTAATATCGTTTAAATGATACCTCATTATGGGTCGTGTTTTACCGGCAGAAACGACATGATTCTAAAGCAGTTTGACACTAATAGCAGTAACGAAATTGAACTTAGCTTGAAGTTCAAATTATTACGTTCTCCCTTCTGTGATGTCTCTGGTCCTTCCCTAAAACGCGGTGATAACTTCCGACGACTTAACCAGCTCGCCGTGGGATGAAGCGAATTAACGATTTCGCTTATAGGTAGATGCCATCGATCAATTCGCCTGCACCCGCTCAGAGGTCGAACCCGTCACCTTCCACTTCGAAAGTGACGCGTTAAACCCCGGCTTTCGCCTCCGCACATTGTCTACCATCCGATGATGGCAACACTCACGCGCGACGTCCCGACTGAGAGCAATCGCTGACTGATAATATTTTCATAAACAAGGAACTAGATTTTTTTTGATTTATTTAAGCATATATGGAAAGAAACGATGACTGAGCGAGCGGAGAAAATAAAATATTGTTTACTTGCGATTTATGACTGCGCGAGCGGTGGACGGCCAGGAATATCATTTGGGACAACCCTGGTTACACGCCCTCCTACAATATTGCCATTATCTAGATTTATAATTTGGGCTGTCGCCGATCGCCGACCGTCTCTAACGAAGGCGTCGACAGACCGAAAAACGAATATCAAAGTGACTGCCAAGTTTTTTTATCATTCTCGCAACGCAACATTAAAGATTAACGAAGAAAGTTTCCATACGAATCGTTACTATCGGGCGGTGTGAGAATTTTCGCACGGCGTTAACTCGCCATTGTATTTTCAAATCGCCGCAAAGAAATGTCGATTTTGTTTCGATTCGACAATAACACGCGCCTGATGATCGCTTCGATGACGTTTCTGCTTTTTACTTCTGTCCGCGCAGTCAATTCACTATTCGACTTATAAAGTCAGTGCAATTTCGCCAAGAGTGCAACTGCACTTGTAGCTATTAACTACGTCAATATCGCTTAAAACCCCATCGAGTCGAAGTAGAGTAACCATTATTTGAATAAAAATAAAATTCTGGGATGAAATGCTCTAGGGATTTGGGGAAATTTACATCCCGCATCCTCCCCTTTTTGTATTGCCGAAACGGTGGTCAACACATTTAACTTTGAGACCGTACAAACACGTTGCATAGTTGACTACGAGTTCTTTATTTTTTTTTCTTCTTGTAGGGAAACTCATTATACCTTTGGGGAATCGAGTAAAGCTTTTATTTAATATTTCTGCTCACATTGTTGTTTAATTGTCGTTATAGGAAATGCTTAAAAACCGTCGCGTATGTATTTATTGTGACCAGTCCCAAAATAAACGAAATATCTTAAAACGTAGACCTTCTACAAAATTATGTTTTTTATATAACACTTTATGCAATCCAATAAATGTACATCGATTGACGTACGTACAGTGTACCTATATTCATTGACGATTCGAAATTAAATTTGAAATATGATAATTTTTAGTCAAATTTGGTCTAAATTCGGCTAAATGAGTGTATCGAATATATCTAAAATGATTCGCATAACGGTTTTCGACAAGCAGTACATAATTAAAACCGGCCAAGTGCGTGTCGGGCCAGGCGCAGCAGAGAATTCCGCAGTTGCCGATTACAGACTTAGACGAGAGCTTTTTATTTAATACTTTAAATCTATTAATTGAGTTTAAGGTTTAACATCCGAAAGCAGGCCCGCATAAGACGGGTCTTAGGTATGTTATGATTTTATATTTCCATAAATTTTATTCATAAATTCATAAATCCATATACACTTGTCCCTATTGGAAATAGGGACAAGTGTATATGGACTAATTTCCATAAATACATACACGCACTTGTCCCTAACAAAAATTTGCACGTTGAAGCTTAATATTTTACAGATGAAACCATAAACAGAAAAATGGTTTTTACAGAGCCGCAATGTTTTTGAACCCACGTCATGGGATAGACGAGAAAAAAAATTGTCGTCACTTGATGTGTAGGGGAGATAGACTAAAACATATATATTTTTTAGATTCTATCCTACCACTTGATCAGCGTGATCAATATTTGTCGGTACCGAATTACAGCTTTATAGTACTAAGATCTCTAAGCTAAGCCGCGGACAGATAGACCGACGGACATAGCGGAATTATAAGGGTACCTTGTTGACTACGGAATCTTAAAAAGGTCACCGACGTAAAAAATATTATTAATGTAGTCACGTTTGTCTCAAATAAGATTCACTACTCTGAAGTTGTTCTCCGACATATGAAAATAAAGTAACATTCATTTATGTAATTCTAATGATGTCGCCGCTGGCGCTGCCGAAGGAGTTTTTAGACGTATTTTGTTGTATATATTTTTAAATTAATAATGTTTTTTTTATTATTTGCAGGTACTTAAAAACGCGTAATTAAGTTCGGAAAGAGGTAATGTATGAGAAGTGTATGGAAATTACCTGGTTTGGGCTGTAACAGCACTATCTCTTTAGGAGACCGCACAGAAGATGAATTGCATTAGACATTTAAAACTATTACTTACAATTCGAACAACATACAAAAAAAAATCTTTTTTAAATGAAACTGCCACTTATTTGGTGCGACGATTTCACGACTTATTGACTTATTGTTTACACGTTACCTTTATAAAAATATGTGTCTCACGAATCGAGAGACTTGGTTCCGTATTAATAAGCCTCGCTCAAACGATGCGCCATCTCAAGAAGCAGTAGGAGCGAGACATATATTACTTTCTATAGCGAAACAGTATAACTGTCTTGCTCTTTCTATTCTCAAGATGGAACTTCGCACTTGAGCGTGCTTTATTAATACGGGCGTTGGGTCTTGAGCCCTCCGCGCCGGTCCAGTCTGCGTCGGCAGCCGCCGACCGCGACCGACGGCTTAACGTGGTCTTCGAGGCGCGGCGCGAACGGCCCAATAAGACTTATGTCAAAAACGCATTGCTTAGTTAGACCACGGTGAGGGCGGGCGCTAAGCCCCCACCGCCTACACTGCTGATGTCGGACTTTTGTAGCTTGTTAAATAAGATTGTCATTTAAAATCATCGAAGAGATATGTTAGTACGTATTTCATCGATGTTATAAATATGTTTAAATTGTCTTTTTAGTGGTTTTCACTTGGGCTTTTAAAGTGAATTAAAATTAATTAATACGTGTTGACTCATGTGGATTTATTTTGTGTTTTATGCAAAAGCATAAAACGTTTAAATAAACGAGTGAAAACACAGAAAATCAAAAAAGAAATACGAATATATTTATAGATTTTTGACTGCCGTTACTTTGAATGTTTTGTGTAACGTAGGAAACAATTTTTATATATATATATATATATATATATATATATATATATATATACATATATATATATTTCAAAATATTTATGTCTATAACTTTTTTAAATTAGTGATGTTTGTGGTCATATAACACACGATAATTATTCTATTTTACAAATTATATATTTTTGATTATTAACACACACACACACACACATATATATATATTTATATCCATTACTTATTAAATAAAACTGCATTCTGACAAAAAATATACTTCATAAGCAGAGTAATAATATATTTTTATGAATTATAAAAATAGAGTTTTTGTAAAGTAGTGACTGTTACAAAGTACGTATAGACATATGCCACTTTTTAATTATTAAATATTTTTTTTGGTATGTATAAAAAATAATGAAAATCACAAAAGTAATGAAATATTTTTGAGTACAGAATAGCGCACCACGCGTACGAATAGAACACGCATATGGGAGCAACACAAGTTTATCGATAGGCCGGCCACGGCCGCCCGCCCATCCCTCGAGTGGCGCCGCTAACTTTCACGTCGAATTAATTATTAATTGATCGGACCACAATAATTAGAAATTATGAAAGTCATCGACTTGGAACGCGATGTTTTCGCGAGCCAAAATAGATATTGCGCCTTCGGCTTAGAGCCTGTTTCGCTTTAAAATTGAAAATCTCTATTCATACCGCCGGCGTACGATTCGATGAACACTGTACCAAAAACAATGTTCCGGTGCAGTCATCGTATTTTCGGGAAAGGGACCCGACGAAGCCGAAGACGGTGATGAGCGAGCCCAAAAACCCCGCTAACCTTAAACAGGTCCACGGACTAATTCGTCCATACCGCAGCCGTGTTACCTTTCGATTTACGAGCCGTCACCGCGTTAGATGAACATCGCATACGGTCTTTGCCCACCTCTCTGACTTCGCTGACATCTATCAATCTCCAATCTTTTCATGCGAGCTCGTCGGTTTCGGGTGTTTAAAATTTGGCCCTGCTCTAATGTGCGGCCCCTCCCGTCACACGCGGCCGTGATCCGCGCTCGAACGAGGTTTTTGACCGTTATTTTCTGGGTTTTCATCGCACCGGAAGCGCCACTATATTACTTTCCTTTCTGATTTTCAGACATTTGGCGATTCCAAAACATTTTATTTTCTATCCGAGATTTTCCCTATGTAATTCTAACGAGTGGTATGTCGGACGCGTGCAGTCTCCTTCTAATCTATGCCTATAATTTAACAGTAGAACTGAATGTGTCTGTATATTGAACATGTATATGAAAAGTGGGAAGGGGACGATAAGCGAAACGTGGTATAAGAGGAAACAACGATTTTTTAATTTTTTGTATTTGTTCGCGCACATCTCTTAATGCGGTATTCACGCTAAATAGAGCTTGGTTTAAAGCAAAGTATAAAATTTCTTTCCCATATGAAAAGCAACACTGTTCTAGAGTATAATATAGACTCTGGAACAGTGTTGACTCAGTGCTTCAAAGGATTAGAGTAGTATATATTTTATTTTGATGCTAGCATTCGCGTGATATCGCGTCCTAGTTTCGTACGAATTGGAAACGTGAGCGATGTCGGAATTGAAAGCGGAATGGGGAGCAGAATCGAGAGCCAGGACCGGTGTCGGGGTCGAAACCGAGCGCCGGATCGGAATTAGAATCAAGAACAAGCGGGAACAAAATTGAAAGCTGGAACGAGATCGGAATTGACACTAAGGTTTTTCCATATAAAAATGAAGGAATACATTTTATGTCCATATGGGCGAAGCCGCGGACGGAAAGCTAGTGAATAACGAATTAGGAAAACTATAGTATAAAACCCTTTCTAAAAAGTTAATCGTAATTTAAACGATTTTGCTTAATGTGAAATCTCTCGTTGCCGATAAGTTTTTTCTGACCGATCAAAGCTACAAATTTTGTCATAGAATTCTAACCTATTGTATAAAAATATCTTAATTATGTATTATTGTTAAAAACAATGTCAATAGATATATTACTCTCAATCGCCCCACCACCCAGACATACTCTCCATCAAGTTATTTTATTAGGTTGGGCAGAAGAGGCTAGATAGAAAGACAAAAAAGGGCTTACGCTTTGAGCTGTCCTCGCTGGTCGAGTAACCTTCAGAGTTACGGCCGCCGCACCCCGCGCGGTGATGATGATGATGATGGCGACGCCGCGACCGACTCGGCGCGCACTACGACGGTAGGAGCGGACGTTCTAACTTGCCTCGTGTTCAAACCACACAGTTCGATTCGTCCGTGGGCCGACTCGATGCTGGACCGTCAAGTTTTTTTTATACCATTTTTCGAGGGGTAAACGAGTTTGCGAGCCAACAGAAAGTAAATGGTTATCGCTGCCCATGGACATTCTCAGCACCAGAGGAGTCGCCAGTGCCCATCCGGCCTCGAGTATATAGGAATAGGATATGTGACAGAAGGGGAGTGGGAGGTAGAGCCTCCGGAACTCTCACTCACTGAACAAAAAGCTCTTATTTCACGTATGTATTCGGTGGAGCGTGGAATCTCACCGCACTCATTTTTACGTCGCAGCCGAGTGAGCTCAGCGGGGCTCTGCACTCGAGTCGGAAGGTGACGCTAGTCCACACGTCCACCACCACTCTCTCACTCCCTAATTCTTTTTTAATTCTTCTAAATTTACTACTACTAAAGTGTAGAATATTTTGAAAAAACGCAAATTAAATCAATCAAATCTTCAATCAAAGGCGAGCCAGAAAATAAGTACAAATTATAAAAAACAGTGCTTTTACAAAACAATATGTTGTGGTTTTCGCGAGGAAGTGTTTCGTGGTATCGTAACGTAACGTGGGTCCGAGGAGCGAAGACCAAATTTTAAAAATGTACCATAGCTGAAGTGCTTTATGAGATACGGACGTTGTTGTGGACCGAGCGGAGTAGGCTGACGATCGAGTTAACAGACCTCGGCTTAGAACTAACGGTATATGTAACTGTTGCTCGAGATATTGATGTGCCGTTGGCTTTGACAAACGATTCATGAATCCATCCATAACTTAATCATAAAGGTTAGCTGATGGCAGATAACAGGATGCATAGGCCCGTCGCTCTGAGCGCTCTCACTGTTACACACGGTTCATTAGCATAGTGACCAAATATATACTTCGTATATATTTATGATGAGATGCTTGTTGCAATTTCTTTTCGGTATGGGTTTTTTTGTTTTGAAACAGACATTATTATTTCGTACGGAGTTCCGCTTTTTGCCCCGTAAAAAGGCCTTTTATAAATCGCTCAGACCGTTAAAATTTACTTAGGGGCGTTAGTTAATTATGTCAGTGTTTTAAAAAACAATTGGATCCGCTCTCCTTATCATGCTAGATTTCTTTTTTAATTCTTAGTAAATTTATTTGACGTATTTTAGTGGTAGTAGAGAATGCTACAATAATATACTATTACGGTACTCTGTACTTCTGCCTACTTGTTTTGAATTGCCATACATAGAGCCATGCTGTGGCCAACTCGGCTGCAGCGTGAAAATGGACCGGCTCGGGCGGTGACACCGCATTATCTCAGAACAATATGCATGTGAAGTAGCTACTTTCGCTATTGGATTTGGTCCAGTGAATGTGAGTTCCGGCAGCCGAGTCCCTCCTCTATTAGCCCACTCCCTCTCCATCGCATATCCTATTCTTCCTATAAGGCTGATAACATACTGATTCAACCCCAAAGTAGTGACACTCGTGATTTTTTTGGGGTGCCGAGTGTCCATTGGCAATGGTGATCATCTCCCTTCCAGTAACTCGCATGCTGGTTTGTCCCTTAAAAATGCTATAAAGAAAATGAAAACATGTTAAGTTCACTTATGATATCTCGGTATCGGCATTGCATCCAATAGCATAGCGACGATGCAATACCCAAAAATTCCACGAGATGGCATTGTAAAGCAACGTTTAGAAACATTTTTTTCGTATTTATCCAGGAAATGCATCCATGCAGATAGAGCTGCAAAGAACAACGTTGTCATAATACATTTTTTTTTCGAAATCGTTTGAGCCGTTTCCGTGGAAACAGTGCACAATATGCATACACCAGAATCGCTCACTTAAACTAATAAGATCTTGGATGTGCCATGATACGTGTCGGTGACCACCGGGTCGATAAACTTGTATCTTTGAAACGGTCGATATCGAACGGGAACAGTTAGACGAGTCCGGTCGTAGGATTAGTGACGACCACGGACAATAGAAGAGGCCGAGAGACAATGGGACCGGTGGCGCCTCTGCCCTCCTCGCTCCGGCGGCTCCGCGCCGGACGTGGACAGTTGTTGACCTTCGATCATCTCGGTCTCAGCGACGGTACCCTGCGTCGGTAATCACGTAGCCCCAACTTTAAGTCCTGCAGTCAATAGCGCGCCGAGTTCATTTAACTCCCTGCTCTTCCAATCGAATAGTTCGCGACACTTTTCCGGACGACTCGGCGTGTGTTGAATTACGCGGCGACAGTCGAGTGGCGCGCGCCGCGAGTCGCCCATCGCCCACAGAGCTGAGATGAAAGGAAAGTGAAATAAATGACTTTTTAAAATTAAATTGTTATTATTTTTTTATATGATGATGATGACAGTGACGATGATAATACAAGATATCCAATCGAGTAAAAGCGTCAATTTAAAATAAAAATTGTTCTAATTTCTTAATTTAAAATTGACCCCGTGATAAATGTCACGAAATGATTTCATTTACCTTCACATTAAAAACTATCGGCAAGTTCGGGATATCAATTTGAAAATGAAAATCCCTTCGTTCGCTATGCGCATGTGTTTAAATGCTATACTCGTTCCGCTCCAACAACGTTCCGGGCAGTGCCGCCGCTGTGCGAGTGCTTGCATTGTCCTCGGTCAATTTTTAACAGGAAGTACCTAATTGGCGGATCACCAATTGTGTCAGCAATTTGTTGACCGATTCTAGTTTTGTTTCCTGACGTGAGTTTCCATGCGATCCTCGACTACGTGTGCTGGACTTCCATCACCCACGTTTTTTAAGGCTAGAATATTTGCCCTGCACTCAGTTAGTATAGAAGCTAGAATTCCTTGGAACGCTTACGCAGTACACTTGTCAAAGTTTTCTATTTAAAAAAAAATTGTTGTCCGTAAAGTCGGTTTATGGACGATAATTTTACGTGATAATGTCATAAGAAAAAATTGATGAAAAATTGCATACTTTTATGAATTGAATTGAATTATCATCACTGAATTATCATTATTTTGTATCAAATAATGATAATTATTTTGTATCTCTCGTCCACCCCATCGGGCGATGGAGTGGACGAGAGATAGATGCGTTACAAGCCGAGTCCTCAGACCGATTGTGCCTCTCTATCGCTCGTTCCGCGCTCTCGCTCGCACGCTCGGCTCAGGCGGAACGCGACAATGAGTCATGCTTTTTCGTGCGTGCAGCCGGCGTTCATCGATATATAAGACTTTGTCACGTCAAAATATATCCCTATTTGTCATTCTTGCAAATCATCAATCCCAATAATTTTCGGTTCGGGCCATCTGTCACTTCGGTATAAGAGAACGCCTTCTTCAGTTGTTCAGATGCAAGATGGTACATTCGTTTATGTTATTATTTTTTGCTTGTATATATTTTTATTTTTGGAATTTCATGGTTGCGTCACCTTTGCCTTCTTACATAGTCCCAAAAATTTTAATGCTAACTCAATTTAAATTTTCCGCTAGCTGCGATTTCGTAGATCTCGGTGTTTGGGACTCCGCGTTGATGCGAGGCCGTCGAAAATGTGGTAGGCGCTCGAAGGCGTGGAGCGCCTACTCCCGGCCTCTTGAACTGGAATGTTACCATTGTTGATCGTTAAATACTTAAGAGAAGCGAATGTGCGGTGGCCGAGTCTTTACCGCGTCGCCATTGAAAATCGAAAGTACCGGGTTGCGACCCTGAGAGGTGACGAATTTGCGGGGCCGTGCGTCAGCGGTGGAGTGACGCAAATCTGTCAGGACGACATTCAAAATTCCTGTTTATCGCTCTATATGCTATTAATTCGTTTTAATCGCATACTCCTCCCTTCTAGTGCGCATTCGCACTCGTTTGTAACAGGATACGCTCGTCATTAGCGGGTTTACTCCGCGCAAATACAATTTGGTAAAACTCGCGTCGAGGACGCGCTTCTATTCGGGTACAGCCCCTCCCACCCCCTCAGCCCCCGCCGGCCGGCGCTGGGTCATTTATTATCTTGTTATACTTCGTTATTGGATTTATTGATGACGTCATTGATATTCCGTTCCGTAGTTGTTTGATGTTGTATGTGCTTTATACGAAATAGAATTTGATACAGCACTCGTACATTCAAAGCGTGGAGATGTGTGCTCTCTAAACACGGCTTCGACTACATTTGCACAACGTTTCTACGAGTTTTTGGAACACCATCTGTGCAATAAAATGTATTAAACCTTATCAACGACAAACGTGAGTGTAAAAACAAAACTATGATGACACCGAGGCCATCTTAAACATAATCGCATGCAACTTAACAATACTATTTACTACATTATAATGATATTCTGCATGTATCATTGTTTTCGTCAAATGGCAAATTGTTTCAAAATTGTTACTTCTGTTTTCTATTGTGTCCTACTCCTGTACGTACACCGACAGACAGGCTCTCGACATCCAGTGCACATACTCACATGCACATTCCGCACGCACACACAACAAACATGCAGCGTTGAATTATATTCACATGTGCAAATACTCGACTCACTTCCACGCACAACCTTTGTATTATTTTATAAATTTTCGTTATCCCCCATCTCTATTTTGATTGTTGGCAATGTGTACTTCGGTAAGTGGTAAAAATTTAGTTATGTAAATGTCATTGTTATGCTCAGGAGTCGGTACCCGGAAACCCGGTCCACGGGTTCGATTTAGCTCAGGTGCCAATCTCCCGCAATGATTCCTATTGTTACACATTCTTTAATGTAACTTTTAAGTTCTTAAACTATTGTGAAGGAAATAAAAAATATTGTATTTATAAGAGGAAAATTTGGTCATCGTATTTCTTAGCGAATCCCACACGAGACGTAGTTTAAGCTCAATACTTGACTATAAAGCAAAACTTCACTTGGCTGCGAAATCAAGGCGTATGTCCGTCCGTCTGTCTTTTCGAATAAAATTGCATATTCAATTTTTGTACATAATGCTTTATGCTTTAGACTAAAAACTGTGAAGTGTTCATTTTGGAAGTTACTTTTGGCACGTCAGGAAAAAATAATGGGAGAATTAATTATATTTTAAAATGCCATAAAATTCGCATGCACTTTCGATAAAATGTTAACACCGCTATGTTAATTAACAATCTGTAATAACACCAAAGGACTTTAGCTACCAATGTGCTTTAAGTACACGTTCTCACTTTTTTCCCAATAAACACATGTGGGTACGATTATAAGACTGCTCGTCTCATAAACATACCCAGGGTCACTCGATGCTCAATAGAACGAGCTACCTACTGCGGTCGAGGTTTCCGTGCGAGATAAAATCCAAAACGCAGAACTCCGCACGAGGACCGGAGTCAGCGACACAGCTCACGGGATCAGCTAGTTAAGTGGCGATGACCAGGCCAGGTCGCTCGCAGCGCCGCACGACCGCCCACTGGCGGAGTACCGACCTGATCAAGGGTCGTGGGCGACCGTCGGTTGCGGGCGCCCAAGATTCTGCCTCGTAGGAGTTTAGGGCGGAGGCCTATACCTCGTACCCGACGCCGGATGGCTGCGTCATTGACGAACGAAATTGAATATCCTGTGCCTTATTTTTGTAAAAAAAAATTAAAATAAATCTCTCGATCAAATACTATGCAACTATTACACGATGTAGCTATTTACGTACCACGTTGACAATTTTATGGCTACGCGCCAACGGCAACATTTTGGAAAAACTTTATTATTTCCTGACAGCGGCATTGTACAGTATTTAAATTATGCATTACTTGCTAGAAATTATTTTTGTTCAACACTTAAATAATATTAACAATATAATATAAAGGGTTTTATGGATAAAAAACTTACAATTTTTCTGTTCGGCGTCAAACAACTTCGTTGCTGTCGACTTACAATACAGTACAGCGAGAGTTTACGGCTTTGAGTTCTATCTCTCTACCGACCTTTAAAATATTTATAAGACTAATAATATAGGAGTGCGCCTGTCGGCCGGTAGGAAGTGCCGCCGCTCGCGGCCGTCCAAATATAATTTGGCATTGAGAGGTCGTCGGCCGCGCTGCGCTGGCGCACGCCTCACGCTGTCTCTGATATTAGATATACAATAAGAGATGGCTATGGACAGATAATCTCTGTTGTATTGTGACAAACATACTTCCGTAATACTGTCGTCTTTCTGATTTTTATAAAATAATTTCCCAATCGTGGTTTTTACCATTTCGTCGGCATGAAAATCTTCTCTCTCCAACGTCGATGATTCCCGTGCAGTTTCTAAGCCGAGCTGCTACTCCTGAGCCAACGCCGATAACTTCGGAAAGAAAAAGAAGAGGCGATTTCAGAAGCTGGCCACCTCCGCAGCGTGCTGGGTGATACGCGGCCTTCGAACGTTAGAGGTCTAGGTGTGATTTCTGATCAACCACTCGTATGTTCGTACGTTAACTGCCCCAGTTCGTCCGACGGGTCCCGCTGTGTCTCCGCTTCGATATTCGGCCCTGGCAAAACTTGTCAGTTTAAGAATTTCTACACTATATATATATATATATATATTAGTGCTAATATCACACGCTCGTTAAAAATATTTGGTTTTGCTAAAATCGAATCGATTACAAGTGAAGTAGTAAGTGCCTTTTAAAATGATTTAGTAGTATTATTTACATTTGTAAGGAGAGTGAAATACGACAGTGATCGTAAAGAATACCCCAGTAGTGCCGCGATTAAAACCGGATACAGCGACTCGCATTCGTTCATGTCGCTATCGCTACGAAATTTCACAATTTGAATGTGCAGGCGCCGTTAATTCAAGTTTGGTATTTTACTCTACGCTGTAATAAATATTTTTCCTGATGTGTTGCTCACGACGGCCTCGATAGGAGTTCTGAGCGCGTATTAATAACGAATAGAAAGGCACGAAAACGGAGAAGTAGACGGCGCACCGCTGACGATGCGCTCCCGCGCCGCGAGGGGGCTCTGCGTATTAATTTAGCGCCGGGCGTTTATCGTGTCGTGCGATAGGAATGCGCGGCCGTTAGGGTTTCAATATTCAGCGCACGTCCAGCGACGTCTCGTGCTGCGTCGGCCACGGCGCGGCGCGCGCGTCGCCTGCATATCGTTATTTTTTGCTAGAAAATTTTGGGGTTCCGTTGGCAGTAAAACCAAAGGTGAAGTTAATTTCTTGCCGCATAGACGTTGCAATTTTTGGAATGAAACTTCTTTAGGCGTGACTCGAGAGCGACCGAAGTGTTTCTTTGGACTGAAGTAACTTCCAATAACGTCTACGAACTAGCTCCTTTACGCAATTGCCGCATTTATGATTTGAATTTAGCATTTGTCGACAAACCAGAAATATTAAAAGTGGCCAGTATTCCAAAACAGCGACACATATTATCTCCTTATATATATATATGTATATATATATATATATTAATAATTATTTTATTTATTACTAGCTTTCCGTCCGCGTCTTCACCCGCGTGGCTGTGAATGCATTCCTTCACCTGTTATGTGGGAGGACCTTGCTGTCAATCCCATTTTGATTGTTCCCGCACTCGATTCTAATCCCGATGCAGTCGTAGTCCCGGCTCGTCCCCCCTTTTAATTCCGATACCGCTACAGGTCAAGGTTCAAATTTGTAGAAGTCGGGACAAATGCTAGTATCAAATTAAAATGTAGGCTATATTATTCGGGGATAGAATGGATTTCTATTAGTGAAAATTTTTTTTTGCATTATACAACCCCACCGCCCACCCCTCACTGTTTGTAATACGCAATATTATAAGTAGTGAGACTTTGGGTTATGTTATTGAAGTTTTCGTAAGGATCCCTATTTTTTTTTTTTGAAAATAAAATGTGGTCTATGATACTCGGTGAAAATATAATATTCTACTGGTGAAAGTATTTTTGAAATTGGTCCAGTAATTTTTGAGTTTATTCATTACAAAGAAAAAATGCAAATATTTAATCTTTTTAATATTAGGATAGACTAGGTTTGGCGTCGGCTGTGTCTAGGTAGAAGGAAATTCTTTAATTTGTTATGTAAAGAGATATTTCCTTTAATAATGTTCATTAATAAATATTTCCTCAATAACTATCTGCACAGGCTGTGCCACTCGCGCAGATGTAAATTTAATTTCTTAGTTTTTTTTCCTTTCTAGTATTAATGTTTCTCTAATCATTTTTCAATTTGAATGGCCGTTTAGGATCTGTAACGATTTAGAATTGATTAGCAACTATTTTCATTTTAATTATTAAAATTTATGATTAAGTTGTAATAAAAATTGGTTGCCTGTAAAGTCGGTATACGGGCGAAAGTTTTACGTGACAACGACTTTGAGAGTGGTAAAATCATTTTAATGTGAATATTCATTCGTATAGTAGGAAGAAGGATGAAATAATAGTAACAATTTAAAACATTTATTTATACAAAGAATTATATTTAAAACATTAATTTATACAAAGAATCTCGCACTGAATTTCATATTAACAAAATTTTATTTTTACCTTTACACATACATACGTATTTATATACAAATATACATACAATAACTTGCAATACATTTGCGTACAATGAAACAGCGTTTACTACAACTTAACTTGTTCCTATCCGAGTGGAAGGGACGCGTGCCTCTCACTCGCTCTCATTGTGAGCGCATAACGTGAGCGGAGCGTAACGCAGTTTCTTGAAGTGTCACCCGGCAAACCAATTTATAAGACGTTGTCACGTCAAAATTCTTATGTAATTATATAAATAGGTCTTATTAACGTGAAAAGTTATAATTATTATATAATTACCGACTACGGCGAAGTCCAAAGGAAGGCTTATGAAGGCTTATGTGCGTGACTGACTTGACTGGTATGTACGCATGTCCATTCCTATGTTCTTGTAAGCTAGACGTCGTGAGATTTGTCTCGATGGCGCTAGTGTCTATATTGAAATTATAAATCAAAATTATGAATTTCTGGCTAAAAATTAGGCGTCAAGCGTTAGGAGTCAGTTATCAAAATGTAAGGATATGAGAGGCGATTACAAAAATATGTAGAATATGAACATATAGGACGTTTAGAAGTAATTTGAAATGATAAGTGGTACATCTTGAAATTCTTTCAATTTCTAAGGCGTATATGGCATTATCACATTGTTCTAATTAGCGTCCCGACGTCTTCTTCGATCGCCGTCAGCGTCTTATTACCCGACTGCGCGACAGAAAACATAAGGTCATGTTTTTCACGCGTATCTGGCTATGTGTATTGCTTGTGCGTATGCAGGATTGCTTGTACCCTCAAAACATCTCAACGGCTGGATGAATTTAGATCAATAAGATCGATTTGTTTAAATAATACAATGCGGTTTTAATTTTATAAAATCAAAACGGCAGCCGCAAAATACTAAATGGCGATAGAGACAAAAAAAATTGCATACCATATTGAGTTTAAATAGGTCAAAATAAAAATTACTAGACCATTTTACAGCAATAACCTCTGTTTACAAATGACTCTACCTTAATTTATAATTTTCCAAAATTTATTAATATTAAAATGTAGATAAAAGATTTATCACATTCGTATTAGTACAACGAGACACGATTTTGATACCGCTAACGACGAACAAACAATTCTAATATATTTTCAAACAGAACTAAAAAGTAGTAAATAAAAAAATATTTAAGAAAATAAAAATAAAAACCCGACTGCGTAAAAGTGTGGGACTCAACGGGAACAAGATGATTTAAAAAATTATCCAGTCAAATACGGCAAATGTTGCAGTCGAAGTGAGAAGACGGGAAGGTGATGTCTTCGACTGCAAACACGTACTTGTCATATTTAATTGGATTATTTTCTGTATCATCTTTCCATCCTTTTAGTTAACTTTTATGTAGTCGGGTTTTTTATTCTTTTACTATATATATATATATATTTTTTTTAACTCTTGGTAATGTCGAATTGACGGTTCAGTCTACTTGAACGGTTAAATATAGTTACTAGAAGAGTCAATTTTTAAACTACCTTGTTATTACGTTTTTTAGCATCGAATGTCCAAACGAGAAACGTTGTATTTTTCTGCTGTCCGTACGGGACCGTCGCCGCTCATCGTCGTTCGTTTCGTGACTTATCTCGACCAGTTTCAGAAGACCACGGAGCGACGGCGCTGGTCGGCGTCAGGTGGCGGTTCCCGGAAGTGGCGCGGCTGCCGGCGGGGCCATAACGCGCGGCTCGCGTTACGCGTTACGCGTTACATTCCTCACTCGGCCCGAGGCTCTGCGGCTGTCGCCTCCGACCGGGGCGCCCCCTGGTCGGGGTCGTTCGTCGGTCGCTTTCGCCAAGCTGATGAAACTTGTTTAATTTGTGTAGTGTAAACCGTGAAGGTATAAACGTATTACACATAAATCGCGTTTTATGATTATCTAGCGGAAATGCATCACTATCATGCCTTACAAGAACAACCACTGCGGTTATCGCGGCCGGCACCTACGGCTTAACCTGCTGTCCGCGTCTTAACTAAGACAAACCATTTATACGACGACAAATAAGATAAGCAGCATTTCTGCCAACATAAAGACGGAGGGCGATTTTCCAGTTGCCATTCGACGACTACGAAGTTTCCTAGAATAAAAGAATAAAACATATCCTGCTCTGGGGACATGCCTCAGATGTTCATAGAATTTTCGTGCTGCAAAAGGGCCGTTCGCGCGATTTACAAGCTCGGACCTCGTGTATATTTTAAAAATAACTTTATGAAAATTGGAACCTTAACTCTGGCATCCCAAATCATATATAAAAAATTATTATATGTAAAAAAATCGTAATATTTAAAACAAACAGTGATCGATATAAACTCAGTACCAGAAATGAAAATAAGCTGAGTTTGCATGTAGTCGACTGTGCAGAGTCACAAATCCATTTAAGGAGCTCTGTGCGCATGCCCAATAGGGTTCCTGTGGATATACAAGATTTACCCGTATGTAAATTTTAGAATATTATTAAACAATCAGTGGGCATAAGTGGCTCGACTTCTTACCGGGCTGTTTCGTTCATTAATGGTTTTGTATTTGTTTTGGTAACGCGTGATGAAATTAGAAAACAGCTACCCTCAAGTTTTTGCTCATTCGAATTAGGAAAAACTGCATTCCAAACGAGGGATAAAGTGTAAATTCGCAAAAAATTATGACGTATTTCAAGTGTTATTTATAACTTATAAAATAAAGATATTTTAAAAGAATTTTGTAAGTATAGGAGTTGCACTAGGTAACACCCGCCCTAGGCTAGGTTAGGTTACGTCTTGATGTTAGCTAACTAACTATACGTATATTATCCGTTTCGTGTATTAAACTTCTTTGGATGTACCGGTCAGTCCCGTGGTGCGGCACAGAGGCAGTGGCAGTGCCCGCGCGCCGCTATTCAATTTAAACTAATACCACGTACCATAACAATAATACACCCGCTCCGGATTCACCGCCACAGACGTCCCCGGCAAAATATCCGCCTCTAGTTTCGGCCGCGCCGTCATCGAACTATGTGTATATTAACAAAGTTTGCGGAAGTTCGACCCGCGTCGATTGTGCGATACGAGCGCCGCGCCGAGGGCGGCCGGACGCGGACCCGTTTTGATGAACAGCGATTTCGACTTCTGTATAACTAATGCGAACAACCATCGCCGTGTTCGTACGAACATCCCGTCGGTGTATGATCACGACTGACGAGAGCTCGAAGGGTACGAGCACGGCCTACAATTGTGCGTGCGACGTGGAAAATTTGAAGGTGGTGTGGCCGGTGCGATGTCGCTCGAACGAGGATCGAGTCCTTAAAAATACTTCGGGTGATGGAAAACCCACAATTCAGATTAGCGTCACCTGCTTCTGCGTGTGACCAAAGAAGAAAAAGATAGTTGGGACTGCCGTCTGTACGGATCGAAACATGCTGTTTACAATTAAAACTGCACAAACAGACGTATACGTCTATGTAAAAATTAAGATTAATGAAATGATATACCTAGAGTTTTGTTTTTCATGAAGCGTCATTTCTCTCAGTTTTTATGTGGGGCAAAGTATTTATCGTGTATACCCTTTTGAAATTGCTGGGCCACGTCATATGTAGCCCTCATTTAGGGTTCGGTGCTTCAAAAGGAAAAAGGAACCCTGGTATGAACGGGATTTTTACAAGTAAACGAATCCAATTCCATTGGAACTGCAAATAAAATTCAAACATATAAGTATAAAAAACGAATGTTTATGACTTTACAATACTCGTAAAAAAATCAAAATTTATAGAAAAAATCCTGAAAATTCATAATTATGTCACACGTTTTTTTTTGTGATTATATACTTACACCTACAGTTGAAATATGGACCGTGATGTAGACCGGTGTTTGGAATAACATTTTTTAACTTTCCGTTATGAAAATTGGGATTTTCAAACACACGAATATTTAAAAGAAAACGGTTTTTTAATTTGGAAATTACAGGGAATGCTATCTTGCCAGTTTCGGTATTCAAATCAAATTAAAATCGTCGAGGCTCTTGATAAATGAAACATGTACGTAAGTCATTAAATTTGTACAGAACTTTCACAATGCGAGCCCTATTCGCACTTGTTCGGTGTTTTTGTAGATCATAGATCTCGTAGTCATTGTACCAATAACAGAAAAATTTTACTTCCTTAAATCAGGTACAAATTTTGAAGATAACCCCATAAAAGAAGAATATTTAAAAAGTGCCGTACAAGTGGACCGTCCCCCTTCGACCTGCATAACAATGAGTTGCTGCTGCAAAAAGTCAACTTAGTATTTAAATAAAAAAAAAAAAAACTCCATTTTCAATAAAGTATAAACCGATTTGATCTGCGCCACAAATAGCGCCGTCGGTCGCAAGATGTATCTCAGTATTTTATTTAAATAGCGCCATCTGTTAGATCGCAAGATGTATCTCAGTATTTTATTTAAATAGCGCCATCTGTTAGATCGCAAGATGTATCTCAGTATTTTATTTAAATAGCGCCATCTGTTAGATCGCAAGATGCATCTCAGTATTTTATTTAAATAGCGCCATCTGTTAGATTGCAACATGTATCTCAGTATTTTATTTAAGTACCACCGTCTGTTATATCGCAGGATGTATCTCAGTATTTTATTTAAATAGCGCCATCTGTTAGATCGCAAGATGTATCTCAGTATTTTATTTAAATAGCGCCATCTGAAAGAAACGGACAAGCGCGAGTTGAACTCCCGTAGAGAGGGTTCCGTACGATGAATCTACTTGATCCATTTTTTATATTTACCAAATATGTTTGTGGTAACTAAAACAATTGCAATTATAAGTTCGTACGCTCAATATGGAGAGATTTACTGTATTATTTTAAGACTATAGACTTATTGATTTTAGGTAATCTATATAAAAAAAAAAAACATTTTTTTTTTTGTGATTTTCGGTTCATTGGTCTCGAAAATAAGTGGGAGTAATGGAATTTCTATTTCTATTAAACTCTATTTACGTTAAAATTGTGTATATGTATTTGAGACCTTCATTAAAACGCTCTTTTATGTGATATATCGCACGGTACATTTGTAAAACTTTTTTTAACTTTTAACTAGTCTGTGTTTGCATCACACAAATTCTGTATACAGATTTTTCCACTTAAATTGGTTCAGGAGATTCGGAGCAAATCAGCTGTCGCAGACGGACAAACAGACGCGTGTTTCTACAAGGGTTTCTTCGTTTCACTCGATCGTAAAGGAACCCTAAAAATGTTTTAAATGTTCGCCATCAAATGTCACAAGGCTACGTATATCTCGGAGCGTCAATTGAAATTGCTTAGTCGAATGTCGTAAACGTCGGCTGTCACCTGCCGGCGGCGCGGTAGGCCGTCGTCGCACCCCGTGACGTACCGTCCGTCGGTAACGATTTAATTTATTCACTCGGAATACGTCTCCCGTGTCGGGTCTGCTCACTCGGATGAAAATAGATACCAGAAACATTCTGTAGATACCACATTTTCATTGCAAAGGTGAAAATAAAATAAAAGGTCACAAGAGAGTGATTCGGCGCGACGCCGTGTCGGCCCCGGGCCGGGCGGGCTGTGTCGCCGCACACCAGACGACGGACGCGCCTGCGTCGATATCGGTGCTAGAATACGTATTTCGTGTAAAATATATTTGTAATGGCGTCGCGTTAGATTTTGTTGCTATGGTATGTGCGTGTGATAAGCACATCGTACATAACGTACATCGAAAGTTACGTTCTAGAACTAAAAGTAAGCGCGTGTCTAAAGCGACAATGTAAGGGACATATTGTTAATAATCTATCGTCCGCGTATCCTACCCCTTCTTCAGGTTGTACCTGAATTCCGTCGACAAACGGATCGTCGTGTCGCGTCCGCGTATGATCCCGCGCCGATTGCCGGAAAACTGTTAGCATTTTGTACCCCACACTTCTACGGAAGTATCAACGGTTGAAGTTATTTTATGAGCTCACACAACTGTACTCGGCGGCTACTGTAGTTCATTATTTGTTTGAAATTGTTTAGCCGTTGCTACGATTCAACACGTGGCTGTACAAAACTTTTTAATTGTTTGTGAAGAAACTGTGTTGTGTCGCTGGGGGCTAGATTTGCTGATTGATCGATAAATGCATTTTTATAGATCAAAGAGTTTCTGATCTGACCTGAACTGAAATTCTAAAGTTATCTCATAATTTCCTCATTGAGGATGTTATCTTTACAAAAAAATATAAAAAATTTGGTTGCCTGTAAAGTCGGTATACGGGCGAAAGTTTTACGTGACAACGACTTTGAATGGTAAAATCATTTTAATGTGAATATTCATTCGTATAGTAGGAAGAAGGATGAAATAATAGTAACAATTTAAAACATTTATTTATACAAAGAATTATATTTAAAACATTAATTTATACAAAGAATCTCGCACTGAATTTCATATTAACAAAATTTTATTTTACCTTTACATACATACGTATTTATATACATAATATACATACAATAACTTGCAATACATTTGAGCTATGCACTAATTCTCTAGTTGCGCGCGCGGACCGATCATAGTTGGTGGGAGAGAGACGCAAGGCATTCGGCGGGCCTCTCTCTCGTTCGGTGACTCATCGTTACGTTACCGAGCGTTACACTTTCAAAGTGACTCCCAGCCGCAACCTAATTTAAGACGTTGTCGTCAAAGACAAAATACATGAACACTGTATGCTCTTTTACTTAAACGTAAACGAGCATAAAGTCTACTACAATTGTATATAAATATTTAACTCTTTGAAATTGGAATAACCTTCGTTAATTCTGTACCTAATTTATGCTCGAGACCTTTGCAGCGGAGCCCTAAATGTTTCAGAGGAGACCTAAGCCCTGGATGGGAATTTCATTTCTGCTTCAAAGTGAATCATGAGTTCCAAGCGCGGAGAACTTAAAATGATTATGCGACATTAATAATTGAAACAAAAATGTTTTTTCAAAAGCCGGCAGGTGGCGGTCAGCGCCCCGACCGTTTACCCCTGCCGTGAGGCAGGACGACTCGCCCTCCATTCTACGACTAATAGACATTTATTTAAAATTTATTGAAATTTATATATCCTATTTTTGTGTTATATTGAAAATATAATCATAAAACCTTATCATGGACATATATATATATATATATATATATATATATATATATATATATATATATATATATATATATGTATGTATGTATGTATGTATGTATATATGTATAGAAAATATGAGTTGGATGTCATTAAAAAAAAGATAATAAGTATTTGACCGGTGTGAGCCTATCACTGGCGCCGGTCGGTACAGCCTCCCGAGCCAGCGACAAGAGCTCGAGGGTGAGGGCTTGCTGCAGCCCACTTATGTCATTAAATATTCGGAAATCAGTCTGTATGTATTTTTCGTGTATGCTCAGCGATAACTTCAATCGTGAACCGATTTCTGTTTTGATGTGAAACGTCTATAGGCGCAGGGTAAACTGGATTGTTGGCGTGACGACGGGTCGCCACGCTGTATTTAGGTATATATACAGTCTATTTGTAGTAGAGTGCACTATGTGGCGACGGGTCGCCACGCTATACTATAGATGTATACAGTCCACAGGTAGTAGTGTGTACGATGTGACGACGCGTCGCCATGTACTTGTACAAACTCGATGTTTCATATTTGCCAGGCGTCCCGGACAGCTCATTTATTTTAAAGGGTCCTATAATTGACCTCTCAAGGTCAATTATAGGACCAATCATTGAGTCAGGATCTGATGATGAGGTCTCATGAAAATCCAGCGATAACCACAAATATTTTAAGTATGCACAGTATGTTTGAGGTATTTTTCTTGGTTATTCAAGTGTTTACACCTGGTGACGAAAAAAGCCATATCATTCCTTCACGGTTGGAAATTCGAAAATAATACTGCAATTTGTCAACAGAAATTACTCTTAATGGTTATAGCAAAACCCAAAATAGACAAAATTAAAATCACTTATTACTCTACCTGTGTTTTCATTCATTTATGTAATTCCAACGTTATAATCTAAGCAGAGACGCATCGGACTTCTATCTATAACAGTGGAAATTAAATAGGGTGAATTAATTTAATGTGGGAGTGAATGTGAATGAGATCTGCATGAATTGTTGAACTTCTATACTGCAAAGAATAAATTATATAATTTGTATAAGAATAATTCAGTAGTTGCACTCAAACTAAAAATGTAAAAACCCTGTGGACAACAAGTTCGAAATGTGAATTGTTTATTTTTCTGTACTCGGTCCGTACAAATTTAAAAGAGAAAATTATGTCAATTATGACTTAATCCACGTGCAAGGTAGCCACTTTACTATGAATTACATAGTTATAATTACTTGATACTAAAAAAGTAAGTGAAGCAAAATAAATTTTAATAAAATAAAATAAAATAAAAAAAAAACGTTCAAAATATGCATTCAAACACATATTTAAATAATTAGTTGTTTTTGGAGTTCGTTTCAGCTAAAGCAAGTCAAAAGAAATATCTATATAAACATGATTATGGAACGTAAAGTGCTGAGTTAAAAGGACATCTTCTTCTAAAGAGACGCAATTGCGCCTGATTTACATTTAGCTGGAACTGGCTCTAAAACAACTAATTGTTAACATAGATAGCTTTATGAGGGTCATTTTTATTTGTAGTTATTTTTCAAAGAAACAAATTTTTAAAGTAGTTCAATTTCGAACAAGTTGGAAATCGAAATGGAATGTCGGATCAGTCCAGAACTGGAACAAGTAAAACAGCTATCGTGACAAATATCGATCAAACAGAATAGGGCCTTCCGACCGGAAACACGAACCCGTTATTTCAGTGTCCCACCGCGGCTGCCTCCCTGCGCGGGCGCAGGAGCGCGCGTAATTGTCGCTAACGACGCCGAGCCGGAACGTTTTTCGGCGGTTATCGCCCGACTAGACCTAAACGAAGCGGAGGGTTTAATAATTCACGAATTCGTGTAACCATCTGCGTCGACTTCCCGATCGGTCACGTTTCGATAAACAAACCGCATTCGATACGAGCTCACAGAGCGTCGAGGGACAGAATGCGCCACTGACTCTGGTCAGGGGCGAGCCGAATTCGCTCGGTCGGGGTTCCGTCTATCACTTTTAAACTATTTGGTAATGTTTGGAAGTATTTCGAACATATTTCGGTGGAGAAAAATTTAATATTATCAAATAGAAAACGATAAGAGGTGTAACAGCAGGGAGCGCCGATGTGCTGTGTGTGACCCTGCACGCGCGGCGCCTCCTGGAGCCGGTTGAAGGTTAAGTTGTACGTGAGAGGACATGACGGACGTTGGTTGACCTGCTATTGGCGGGTTAAGGAAACCCTTTTTCGATAAATCATATATTAAGCTACATTTGACGTCGAATTTGGCATTACAATCTTGTCGTTTTGTCATTATGTGATTTGCTATTGTCCAAAGTAAAATTTAAAAAATGAGTGTAACTTCTGACAGTCGTTGGAAAATATTCTATTTCATATCTATAGAAACATAGCGAACAGGAGTTTAAATGTCGAAACGATTTCAAACTACTATGTAAGTGATTTGCTCAAGTATTGATGCGTAAGTCAAATACCACAGAATTCGACATTGGCACCACCTATGTTACATAAACTTACGTATTGCAAACGTAATAACTATGAATTATTCTCAGAAGATCAATTAATCATTAAGTTTTCAGTAGATTTTAACGGTTAGGTATTCATTTTAAAAAATATCGTGGGATGAAATCATATGTAAAAAAAAAATTTGTCATAAAAATTTAAAAATTCTTAGAACCCAATCGCAGCACCACTTACCGGGTCCAATTTTGAATCTAAACCATCCGGAGATCTACTCAAACACACGTAAAAAATTTCATGGCAATTGGTCCAGCCGTATAGGAGTTCAGTGACTAACAAATGTACACAAATTATACTGGAATAGATAGAGATGTACAAGACGACATCTGCAAAATCCCACTTATCTATGCTCGGGTAGCAGGAGCTTTTACAATTTACTCCAACAAAATAATTCGTACAATTTAATTTATTACTCTAAACCCAACCAGAATTTTTTATTACCAACAAAATCACAAGTAGAGCGTAATACATGACTAGCCTTCACAGTTAACGGTGCCGTCTGTATTTTAAGAGGAAACTGTCAAAATTGCGGCGGACCGCGGACATTTCGCGTGACGACGCCCGCAGGATGTATTTGTCGATGGCACGAGACGGGATTTCCCCGTGTGATATTGGACGCTCCGGGGCGCATGAGCGTGTGAAGTCGTCGTACGTGTTTTAATTGCATTAGTGTCATTTTCGCTCGACTCATAATTTTTACCGAAATGCCCGGTCACCCACATAAAACGGCATGACAGTTGAGCGGAAATGTGTACGTTGATTATTCACAAATTTTTATTTAATTTAGGTACAATACTTTCTAAAAACGACTGAGGACAGATGGCCTTTTCGACGATTATGTGGGTATACTGAAATCTCTAAGCGCGTCGCGCCTGAACTGAGCGAGTTCTGGCGCAGAGCTCCGGCGGCCGACGACCTCCAGCGACATCTGGGCCCAAGGCAGAGGGCTAGCGAGAAGTAGGCATCGCCATTGCGAGCAAAATTTTTTATGCATTTCTAATACAGTAGTAAAAATATTTTCGAATACGGCGTTGTCCCGTCGAGTAATCTTTCAATTGAAATTAACGAATTTAGGAGGTGGCACGAGCGGAGAATAAGTAGCCTGTACCGATGATGAAGAAAACTGATTTGTCTTTCGTGGTGATAGATTACATTTATGTATTTGACCATTCTATTCTTTGCATGGGAAAAATCTCTCCTGGCTATATGATACAAATTCAAAAACTAAAATCCGACTACTAGAAATCAACTCTCTAAAAAATGGAACAATAAAATATTCTCAGCTGAAATTGATATGTACAAGCTACTCAATATTTATTGTCTGTCATATAAACAACTTACACATAATTTAATATATTTTAACTTATTTAATACATATTTATAGTTATGTTATGGACAGCCGTGGTCGTATGCCACTTCGTATAGTGTTAGCCCTCCACATGCATAGCCTGATTCACCTAGCCCAAAAGCTTATGATCGCTCACTACCGTCAGAATGTATTGTTTTGTTGGGGTAGGTGGCATATGACCACGACCACACAGAGAGACACACACACACGACATCGCATGGTAAATGGTCAAAATAGATTCCTAGGACACTAAAATTTCAATTCCTGATGAAAACTAGATTTTCATAAATCGGACTGAAAATAGTAACTTTCAATTTTTGGAAAATTATTCAATTTTCATAGCGGGAAGTTAAAAAGTTACAATATACCGCCGTTCGCTCCCGGCGGTCGGGCGCGGGGGCGCACCCGGATCAGAGAGGCTCTCGCGTGGACGACATGCTTACGTTGTTTTTGTCCGTGTGCAGCCGCGGTCCGGCATCCATGTCACGCGTCCGGTATGTCAAAGCACTGAAAAAAATCTAATTTGAGAGCGGAGTGATTAACGTTTACAAGTTGTGATGCCGGCGCTCTGACGAGGTCGTCGGCCGAGCGAAATGGGGGCATGAACTCGTTAAAAAATGTATAAAACCATTATTCAAGTACTACGCTTTTTCAGTTTCAAATAGTTCTGTTTATTAAAACGAACCTCATTACGCGATTACGGTTTGCTTGATGTGGATGAACATTGACCGAATTTTGCCTCTACGCAACCCTAAAATACGACTTAATCCGCTTAAAAGCTGCCTCGGCCGTGGCCCACCCGTAATAGTAATTAATAAAACACAACACGAGCCATTTGATAATTTCGCAGCGCTGTGAAGTTTCCGCGTGCCACTTAGCGCACGCGACGCCCGGTGACGTCACGGCTGACGTCACCAGCGAGTGGACCGCCGACCGCGCCCACCGCCCCCCGGCGTGACAATACCCACTCCATCTTAAAGGGCCAGTGATCAGCGGGGGCTCTTGTTTTGAGTGAAACAGTCTATGCGTTTTTGGGTGTGAGCGAAGTGGCCATTTGTTAGGATGAGGTTATGAATACGAAGGTTTTGAGTTGTATGTTTTTTAACGACTTCCATAAAGTCGACGATCGCAATGCCGCATCCTCCGGACACGCGTGACGCGTGTCGGACTGGCCATAAAGTCGAGGTGGCGTCGGCCCGCGCGGGCCCGACCGCACCTACCCTCAGGCTTACGGCCTACATGTAAGATAGTTTATTCATACCTAGAAAAAAATTAAACAGACAAATTCGAACGGTTAATAACGGTTGTCCACGAGGCCATCCCTGAAACTTCCCGCTATTTAGCTCAGAGATATGACTCTCTTCTACATTATTCAGCTCAAAAACTGTAATGCGCTTTTTTTGTTTTTGAACAACAAAATTTGTTTATCAATTAAATTCCGGAATTTGATAACATTTTTTAGGACAAAAATGATGTCTTTTCGGGAGTGTTGGTCTATCAAATAATTTGAAAGCAATATTAAAAAGACGTTTAAAAATTTTGTAAAGGCTTTGAAACGAAATAATCGATTTTGAGATAGTTTTTTCGATGATGAAATGATGAATTTATGAAAATCGACATTTCAAAAAATTGGAAAGTTAGTTTGAAAAAACATTTTATTGGAAATTTTTGCAAGCGACAACTTTTGAACTAATCAACGGATTTTGATCTGCTTTGTGATATTTAACTTGCGTTATTAACCATTAAAATTGTGTATCTAACCTATTCTTATCGAAGGCTTCGGGGGGGAGGGCCCTTAAATTTATAAAATCACCCGGGCCCTTCAAGCCCAGTCCGACCCTGGGCGTAGTGCATTATTGTAACTTCTAATATTGCCGTTTTCTGCGCGCACGCTTCTCCTAAATTCCTTTATCCACGTCAGCAAGCGGTCATTTTAAATTGATTCGATTCTCGCGTCGACCTTCCGTCGCGTCGGCGCGCTCGAAGCCGACCCTCCCATCTGTGTATTCTGTATTTTCAAAGTCACACTCTTTTAAGTATATCGATTACTGTGGCCGATTAGAGCCAACAACTCTATTAACATTGAGAAGTTACAAGTCACGTGATCGCTTAGCTCAGGCTGAATGCTCTGCGCATGATGCGATGCGCATCCCCGACTCCTCCCTCACTCTTCCACCCTTCTTCTTCTTCCACCCCTCCGCGTTCCCGTAGCATGCCAGTGCGACGCTTTCTGTGACTGGTTTCTCAGTGGCAAAGATTCCTGCGATGTATTGTACCAGGCGCGACCGTGACAAGCGGTACGAGCGAACATTTAAGTTTTGTTATCGACAATATAATTAAGACTGTACAGGAAGGACATTGTCAAATACGTATTTATTTCCTACCGAAATTACGCGTAGAAGCGGTCACAGCGCAGCCACTCTCGCGCCGGAGAGAGCGGAGCCGAGATATAATCGGTTGACATGCTAGGGTTGGGCCGGTATCGATAATACTCCGGATACGAGTGACATACCGGTTGCCGGTACGCTTTCATTTTTTATCGACTGAAATTGTTTCACTTTTAATATTTGAGCTATCGGAGAAAGTCAATGACACTTTCATACGAACATGCGTTTTTGAAACTACTTCCGAAAGTATTCACTTTCGGAAGCTTAAAAATTGCTCTTGGTCCGTATTTGTTGACAATAACATTTGTAAGATCCTAAGAAAACATAAGTAGTATGTGAATATTCAACATTTTCATAATAAAACAACCGCTACTCACTATGTACTATTTAATCTCTATTTTCTACCTAAGATAACTGATAAAAATACATTTAAAACTAGTTTAGACTTTGATAGTTTTTCCAAGTGACAGTACTAATGCATTAACAATTATAATAAATAATATTCTAGACCTTATACATATAAAAATGATTTAAAACACCATAAAAAATGAATTAATATTATCTGATTCAAACAGTAAAAATTATATATATATACATATTATTATTGTAATCAAACTTGTAATTGATTGCTGTACATTGCTGGTTAAAGATTTGAACTCTCGAAAACAACAAGTTGAAGTGCTTTGCAAATTGTTTGTATACGTATATTTAAAATTAACTAACAAAATTTGCTGGTTTGAAAACCACAGTCACTGCTTGTGTATGCTGATTGCGGTCGCTTTATGATTTGGTGTGGCTTAAACTCTCCAAGGCTTGGAATTAGTTCTAAAAATTACTAGAAACGCTTTAGAATTATCAATCTGTCGTAAATCACTACAAAGATTGTTGATTAAATTAGGAAATGTTTTTATAATATTCAATTTTTTTAGGGTTCCGTAGTCAACAAGGACCCTTTATATTTTCTCCATGTCCGTCCGTCTGTCTGCCTGTCTATCTATCCGTCCGCGTTCCAGCTCAGAGACTCGTAGTATTATAAAGCTGTAATTTGTTATGGTTATGCATATTCATCACACCGACAAAGTGATAGCATAAAATATAGGAAAAAAAAAATATGGTGTCTTCCCTGCACGTGAAGTGGGGATGATTTTTTTTTGTGATCTATCCCATGGTGTGGGGTGACGTTGGATAGCATATCCAAAAACGTTGCGGGTCTGCGAAAACTATTTTTGAATTTGAGGATCTGTTGTGGGAAATATGATCAGAAATTACTTTAAGCTTTAAAGTGCTATTTTTTGTTAGAGTAAGTCTTGTAACCAGGCAAATAGATATTTTTGGATATGTCAAAAAAATCAAGGCATTAGAATACATAATAAAATTAAAAGGAAAACTACCATAGCTAAATAGACTTGAAGTTAATGAGTACCATTCGACCAACTTATAAAATGTACTTGGAAAAGCAAAAAGAAAGATTTCGTACAAATTCTTTTAAAAATTGCTTAGATGACGTTATTGGTTGTAGATAAATAAGTATAAAGGTAAATTTATGAACCATTTTAAAAATTATAGAAATATAAGGTCATAACACCCGTCCTATGTGGGCCCGTTTTTACTCGTTATCAGCCATTAAACCGCGAACTCAATTAATAGGTTCATAGTATCAATCAAAAGGCCCCTTTCTAAATCTACATATTTTGACGGGCAGCTAGGGAACCCTACATTACGCGTGGCCTGACACGTACTTGGCCGTTTTTTGTATCCAGATAATGTTGTCTTAACGTTTTGTTAAGATTTTAATACTTCTTTTTCTTTGTAACATCAGTATTTGTTATATTATCCCTAAGGTATGGCTGTAACCCTGCAGGGTTAATGTAAGAATTATAATATTTTAAAATCCGCTGTTCACGTGACAAATAACTCTAACATCCATATCTTAATTATATGTATTCAGTCTGAAAATGTTTAAACAAGAGAGGCGTGTCCATGGTTTTTTTCTACACTGAGCATTAATTCCATAGCCGCACTAAGAGAGCTCGTCACGGCTATTATCAGACTCGCGTGTAATTCGCTTGTCGTGTGCGTCGAGCGGCGCGTGATCGACGACAGAGGGCGCGCCGTTAACGTTACCAACTCCTACATATCATAATTGTGTTGTCGCCATGTCACGTTTTTGACTACCAACCAAAACTGAGGCATGCTCTCCCTCACTATTTTCATTCCAGACTGAGAGACTAGACCTCGAGCCGCGTCCGCGTCAGCCCGGTGCCCGTGGGGACTGCTGACGGCCGCCGTCACCACTGCGGTGACAGCTTTGGAACCAACAATTTGATGTGATTTCCACGGAGCGCTTTGTTTAATTAGGCTAAGTGAAAAACTCATTAGTCTATTCGTTCTCGGACAGACCCCGTATATTTAATGAAGTTTGAGACGTTTAATAAAATAGACACCTACCAATAAGAGTATTGGCAGACACTCGTTCGCAATGCGGCCACTGATATTAATTAATTATTCCTGCGACTTTTTTAACTTCGCCATGTGAATGAACTAAACCAATATTTTTTACATCTAACACATGATCGACTCCATCTTATGGTTTTCGTGTGTCAGTGTGTGTGTGTGTATTTTAAAATTTCACTGTCATATTTTTCTTGTAACGCGTCAGAAGAAATGTAACTTCGGTAATACTTAATGAAATATTTATAAAAATCAACTCTTACATTTATAAAAGTTATTAAATATATCGATTAACTTCCGCATTGATTTGCAAACGAAGTTTAAGTCGCAATGAAAGCACAATATGGCGCTAAACGTCGATATCGACAATTGGCTCTTTCCCTTCCCTGAAGTAGCGCTCGTGACTCAACATTAGCCGGGCCAGCCGGGGTGTCGAAACCAGTTACGACTCTGATATTCCTAGATTAATCGTTTGCATCGGGAGTACCTCTGCTTTTAGAAGGGCTTAAAAAACATCGATGATGGCGTAATAGTAAAGAACTTTGAACGAGAAGTTTTTGATTTTTATCAGGGAAAAATTGGTTATTAAGTTTTTTAGTGAAGGCTGTATTTCTTCGAGTTAACGATCAGAGACGATTGTCATGATGCTCGTGTAGTAGGTAGACGAATACCATTAGACGGAGCCGCGCCAAAGCCGGTGCGAAAATGCTTGCGCCCGCGCTCGTGACCCGTGGTGATGTCCCTGACATGTCAGAATCCATTACTCGTGTACAAATACACTCGAAAAAGGTATGAACACGCGATCCGCTCTGCCCTCGAGCCGTTAATTAGCCGAACTGGGTGAGTGTGTCGGCGGCGCCCGCGGCGGGCTCCGGCGCTGCCGAAGGCTGTGTACCTATTCTGTTTCACCATAAAAAAAAAAACCGGATGTGACAAAAAATGGTCGAGCACTTGTTTATTTTGAAAAACATAATAGCTAGTATTCTCTCACGTTAACGTTTAGCGCCGGCCGCTCGTACATGTTATTACTTCGAGTGTACAATTCTTGTATGTCTTTATAATGATACACTGGGATTTCGGAAATACCTCTAATGATTTCTATGAAGATTTGGGCTTTGATAAGGTTTTACTTTTCCAGTTTATTTATATAGACGTCCTTCATGGAAAATGAGATACAAGAAATCTACATATCGCTTTAAAACGCCGTTTAGTGTCGTTTGTTATTAATTCTCAACAATAAACGACTAAACGATATAAAATACAGATGGCCCTGTAATAGATGCATAACTATATTTATAGTTGGAAATGAAAACGAGCAGTTTTTCCTATGAAAAATTATAGTTTTCGAATGGAAATCTCGAAAAGCGCCAAGCAAAGCTCGATTGCCCTGTTACTATAATAATAATTACAGTGACTATAGGCATAGAACAAATGTCTATACTTTACATAAGGTTTGAACGGAATTTGATCATTGCATAAGTTTGTATTCCTACTTCAAACAGACACCGTGGGCACTGCTGGCTACCAGTTACACACGGACGGACGACATACGTTTAGTGTAGTAATGAAACATGCATGTGGTAAGTGCATAACGTTTTCTAGCCGGACGGGCCGTCACGAGATGTCAGCTGTATCGACGTAGGTGATGACATTTTAGTGACGGCCGTACCGGTTTTATAGAAAGTGACTCGATCCTTTAGCGCGGGCTGTACTTTCACATCCTCTCGCCGCGCTCATAACTCACCACGGGCTGGCCCACGCAGCGCATGTACTAAATTACAATTTGATACTATGTAAGTGTTTTTATAGCTCTTGTGTTACTGTAGATACGAGAAAATTTTAAATTGACTGCGGGTCGTGGCCCTCCATTACGTTGGACGTGTACAATATCTATGTTTTCAATATTCCCCCATAATCATGTAAAATTTCGCAACACAGCAATTTTTAATAAACTGTCACATAATGAGATTACTGACCTACACTGCAAATATTATTATTTAAGATGAACCATAAAACAGTATTTTGAAATCGGTTAATAAACAAGAAATCGTGGTGGGACTGGTGTGTCACTGGTCCCCGATTTGAATGTGAAAAAAAAAATGTAAAAGAAATAAATCTGTGTATAAACGTACTGTATGTGCTCGAAGTCATTGTGGCTCGGGGGCAGCGCGCCGGCGCTCGCGGCCCGAGACCGCATTCGGGTCAACGAGAAAAAACGCATTTTTCGCGGGCCCACCTGCGCCGCCGCCATTACATCTCACGGTGGAGAAAGTAAGGCGGCGGTTGACTCACGATTTTGGAACGCTTCTTTTATGTAACCCGTTATGGATCGTCCGATTGAAACGTCGCGGTATCCATGGCATGACGATCGAATGAAAAAAAAATACTGCCAAATAGTTTAGTATTTGTGTTGATGCTGCATTGTTTTGTCTACGAAATTGTAACCGAGCGAGAAAACGTATTTGAGAATAATATTTGTATTGTCTTTCTTTTGTTTATTTACACGGCGAGACTTTCTTGATACAAATTAAATTTATAATAAAAATTGAAATAATAATCTATGGAGTGGAACAGACTTGTCTAAAGGCCGTTCACTAACTTTACTTCAATTAAGTTGCCGGCCTGTTTCGCAGACCTATAAGGGTGTTTATTATATAATTATATCACAACTTTGAACGAAGCTGGAAAAATTAAATTAACAATTTTTCAACAGTGCCGCCCGTGGATTATAATAAATTGATCTCTTCGAATCCAATCTCGCTTTTATCTCTGAGTTACAAGTTCTAAGTCTAGACCCTTTTGAGTACATAGTTTCATTGGACAGTTTCCGTCTGGACGGAACATGCAAATACGTAGTTCATGATATCATGAACGGCAACAAAACAACGTGTGTTGTTGTCGATACAAATAAATCTGTGTGTATAAAAATGAGTGTTTCTATAAATATAATCTCTGAAGTCCAACACATTTGATCGGTCACTCTGAAAGTAGGTAGGTACTTTTAAATGGCTATTTTATAGAGAAGATTTTCACGCAATCTATTTTAGCGTTTGTCCCCACTTCGTCCTTGTTTTGTAATATTGAGCCAAGTTACTACACCTAATCTAAAACTTCTTTCACTGATAGAAAATTTCACTATTCCCGAGTAATATAATCTTCATTTTATTTTGATACTAGCATTTGCACCGACCTCTTACATCGGAACGGTCACAGGTAGCGGTGTCAGGATTGAAATCAGGAACAGAAGAGGAACTAGAACTAGAAGCAAGAACGAGATTGGGTTGGACAGCAAAATTGTTCAACATTGAGTATGAAGAAGCACATTGTATGCTGACACGGGCTGAGTAGCTGATGGCAAATCAGCACGATATCTAAAAGTATAACTTGTTAGGTGCATATTTAATTTTAAATTTTTAGTTTTACAACGGATAGTAGTGGGCACTATGCGGCACCAAAAATGAATATACACGCATGTCATGGAAGAAACAGAAAGGCATCGACGTTGAGTGCGGGTCGCACCCGAACGCTTACATCGCGGGGCTCGTCATTAAAAGTAAAAGCCGACTCGCTGACGGACGGCCGACCGGGCCGACATCACACTCCACCGAGCGACGGGGAAAGTCAAACAGATAATGGACGCGCGTTGGCGCAGCAGCGGCGGAGCGCCCGTGACGTGGTGCTGCTCCGGCGCCGTGCCGTGGAGCGCCCGGCCCCCTCACCTCGCACCTCGCCCCCGCCGCCCGCCGCGCCGCACCTCTCACCAATATATACATTTTTTTATGGGCGAGCGTCGAATCACTTTGTGAAATACAGTAATCAAGCTAAAAGTGCGCCGACTACAGGCGACCGCGGCGAGGGGTTAAGCCACGGCTCTTATCTTGATTTTTTACGTGTCTTAAAAAACTTTCGGAGCGGTCGCACTTCACAGTATTTTGTATGGCGGTGACATACAAAGGGATTGTTTTTTTCCATTTTTTTTTTGCGTTCTAATTTACAACGACACGAAGAGCTTGTTGTATTCGTTTTGTAATCAAATATAGTATCGGGTCATCCATAAGTTCAGTCTTCTCTAAATGGGGGAGCATCCGGCAAAATCTCCTCAAATCTCATTTTAGATAAAGGGCGAAGGGGGTCAATGGAAAATCTGACGTTAACTTTGATATTCAGCATACAAAGCCGGTAAAATTACTGTGTTAGACAAATTTAATTAGTTCATAAATACGGAGAAAATCTGACTTGAGGGGGGTCCGTCCACATCTTAATGAAGGGGAGGAGGTGTTAAGTAAAAAAAAACACCTCACGTAGTTAATGGACGCCTCCTAAGCTTTCTTACGTTTCGGCATTCTGTGCACCCTCACTAATTCTCTTTAATAACTCCTCGTCCTGCCCCACGAAATAGCTCGTCGCGGTGTTTGCGCCGGGCGTGGCCTGCCCACGACCTCTACACGAAGGGCCATCTAATACTTGCTGTGACGATTTGTTAAAGTCTAGAATACTCCAGATCTAATCGGTGAGGATCGGGGACTGTTCACGACCGTTGCTGTTGCAACCGAAGGCTCGACATGCATTCTCAACACGAAATGTGTTGTTTAATATGTCTAAATTTAAAAACATATCGATCGATTCGTCCTTGGTTCGAACTCGACTTTTTACGGTTCTTATGTTTTCAAGCACTCGCCGACTATCGCTTTAGTATTCGACATCGCCCAAACTAGCAACCAAATGTGGTTATCGAGCACAAAGGCTGGAGAAACGCCTCTCAAAGTCGTTCTCCGCGCGGACGGCGCCGACGCCGTTCAAATGGCAATTTAGGTCCTCTTTGACGATACACGGCGAAGTGTTTCAACGTTTTATGAGATCCTAGTCTTACGATACATAAAGGAGTGAACAGTTTTCCGTATCATAAAGAGCTGGGGCAGGGAGAATGTATAATTTCGACTTACCTTTTCGGGGTAAAAAAAGGGATGAAGGAGGTTTAAATCGAAATGTCCACAATCGAAGTTTTAGTACACAGTAATTACCATACTATTTTAGACTTCGTTTTAAAATGTAAGGAAATGCGTGCTCACGACGCGCTAAGCTGGCTTAGCTCGCCACTGCTGCCTTAGCATGGATTTTCGACAGAGATTTTGAAACTGCTATATGACTTAAATAAACTTTCGTTACACTGAAAGGTACTAATGAACTTTGTTCGAGATTTTACTCATTTAAGTTCAGAAGAAACCATCGAAGTTATCAAATTGAACTTTACCACTTATCGAGATAGTAGTCGGTATCTATATCGGAATGAAATAGTATTCCGTCGGCGCGGACGCGTGCTGCGCGGGCGGCGCGCGAGAATGATCGTGACCTCTCTTTAAGCTTAACCCCTTAAAATGAACATTGGCGTTTACTAGCAAATTTGAATTTCCCTTATAAAATGGTAATTTGATAACAGCTTCTGTACGAGATGTCGTAGTGTTATTCTGGTGGTTCTATAATTAGTTTTCATTAAAAGTAAAAACCTTTTTTGCATTTATAATTCGATTAAGTCGATGGGTCATAAAAGAGAATAAATTTAAAATTAAATGTTTTGAATATCTAATTGTCAATGTCATTCAATCTTTCAAAAGATTGGTCTGTCATCTGTCATTTGTCGAAGATCACTTTTTCAAATACAAAAAATTGTGGGTATTCTCTTTCTGATTGGAAAAGCGCCAGGACAAGCATTGTGAGAAACGAGTTTCTTTCAAGGAGATATTAGAACCAGTCCATCGTCTCCTGTCTAATATAAGTTTTTATCGTAGCGCCCTCCTAAGCAACGGGTAAGAAACGATGTTTTGTTTAGTGAAGTGATTTGCGAAATCTGTTATCTCGGTTATAATCGGTGGCACGTGTTATGGTAGTTCTAGGACCCTTTTTTTTTTCCACTCCAGCAAGAGTGGATGTCTGATATCTGGATGTACAGACGCCAGTTAGGAAGTGCGCAGCGTTCCATTCCTGGGGCAGCCTTGGCCCGCAATATTTTTGTTGACACACCTTCCTGCACTGCCCACTATCGAGGTTTAATCACAGATGAGAGTCCAAGGACAAATATAGGAGGGAAGTTAATCCACTTCAATGTTCGAAATCAGGCACCTTAATATCTTAGTCAGCTGTCCAGGTAAAGACGCTGTATCAAATTTATCTCAACACTTGATTATGAACATCATTTAGTGTATACCTTTTGTCAGTACTAGTTGTCGGGTAGCGCTCATTAATTACATTGTAATTATAAGTACAGTGATTATTATATGTCCAAATCGATAAAACACTTAGGTATTTGAGATCTAAGTTGAACCTTATTATATGTCAGAGGTCACATAAAAAGTCAACCATATGTCCTGAACCTCATGTCTCTTTAAATATAAACTAAATATTTTGTATTGTACTTTCGTGCCTTTCATTGACTTATATTGACAAGCTCGATAATGAAAAGTATAGCGACACGAGCTCATCGAGTTTTGGGCTCAAATAGCTTGGGAAATAAGGGGAGACCATTATTTCCGAAGCTAATGAGTCTAATTCAATTTCAGTATACCTGGTTTAACTTATAGGAGAACCCAAACAAGAATTTATAAAATAATGTTTCTTAGTTACACTCAAAACAACTAGGCCAGATTTAAAAACCCTTGGAAGTAAAGTGATGATTTATAGTACGGAATCTTTCCACGGGAGGCTGACTCACATTTGATCGGTTCTTTTATATCAATTGTATTCAACACGGTACAGGTGACCATAATTCATTATAATTCAAAATGTGTGATTTTCCAAAAAACGAACGAAATCCAGTCGGATGTAAGTCCGTACAGAACCATAGAGTAAGTGACTTGTATTTTCTATCTCTTCCGTTTTAACAAATGTGCATCTAAACTCTTTCTTTTTCCATTGCTGATCTGCATTAGCATACTATTAAATTCGTGCACGCTATACGGAGGTATTATCATTTATTTACCCGTATTTCGGTGTCGCCGGGAATAAAATCTCGTTCGACCTTCACAAGCGGAGGCGTGCTCGTAACGAAACGAAGAAGCGCTAATGTCGTATAAAAAGTTTGTTAACATGGCCCGAAGTGGATGTAAGGAGCGGGTAACTTCGACAAAGCTCATTCGGACGCGAGCGCGCGCCCGCGGCTGGCACGAACTTCGCGCCGAGCTGGCTGTGCCGCGCACTGCACTATATCTTACGAGTCGATGCCGGAGTGTAATTGGATGGGAACCGTCTTGTGCGAGGGCTTTGAATGGTGTTCTCTCCGAATCGAGTTGTGCTGAACAATGCATTCATTTTATCTTTTAAATGTGGTGACTGCACGTCGGTCGTGCATCGATTCGAGACTGTCCTTTATTATATGAATCGGACACGTCAAAAAATATGGTTTCAGTAATCATAATCGATCTCAAGAGCCTATAGGACGAGCTCGCATGTTGTCTTCGGTCTACTCGCATCAGTCATACCAAAGGCAACACATTTCTAAGCAGTCGTGAGCAACAAAGTCCCGTCCAGCCCGATGTGGTGAGCTTGTAGACACGTTTCGGCACGTGTTCTATTACTTTTTGTGTATAATCTTATAACTCTACGCATGCAATACATCAAATCAAGATTTGAGGTTGATAAAACGAATCTCAAAGTTGTCCATTGTCTAAGACATTACTTTTAGTCTGCCTACCGAGAATAACCTACCACTTAACACTGTTGTAGGACTTGTAGGGCTATGCCGTGGCCAACTTGGCTGCGGCAGGAAAATGGGTCGGCTCGACTAGTGAGATGCCACACTCTTACAGAATACAGACAAAAAGTAGCAGCTTTCGTTGTTTATTTCATTCAGTGAGTGAGAGTTCCGGTGGTCCACTTCCCCTCTGAGGTCACAATACAGAAGCAAAAACCTACACTAGACCTAACCATGACACTCGACTTATTGAAAAATGTATTACGCTAGGGGATAGGAAGCGGGGCGGATCGGCGAGTGAGGGAGGCGGTCGAGTCGCGACAAAAACTTTATGTGTCGGGCCGAACTCCGCGTCGGCGAATCCGTGGGTGGAGATAAGTTACAATAAGTTTGATGGTCTAAATGAGACGATGTCTACTCAAACTTAATATACGGAATAACACAAACGTGTGGATATATTTTTCGTGTTTTAAATTGTAATAATATATTTTCCTATTGAGGATAAGAAAATAAATGTGACGGCTCAGTAAGACTTGGGGCGATCAGCAGAGGCCGCGGGGAGCGAGTGCACTCGAGTTGTTTAACTGCGCACATTACCGCGCCAAACAATCTTATAATTAAATACAGCTTGTTCTGTAATGTCCTGTATTTTGATGTTTCATCGCTTGGATGGAAATAATTGCTTTACCTAGAAAAGATTAATAATATCAATTTATTGATTTATTTTACTTGAAATGTGTAATCGTTACGCTCTAGAGTAAAGCTAAAAAATGTATTACAACACTATTCACAGTTATTACAATTTCGTTCATGTTCAAGCCATTATTATAGAAATAAAAATATGGTTAAAATGGTGCTTTGCAATTTCATACGTTAGCTGGGCGCGCCGCCCGTTACGCCGCAGATGTTATTTGCAAATGGTTTGTGAAATTAGACAATTACGTATAATGGCTAAGAGAACCTAACTTTAACTGTTTAATATAGACTATGGCATTCAAATTTTTATGTAAAGTCGTAAGAATTGGGGTCGTCGGGGTGAATGGTGAGTACATATATCTCAGTTGTTCTATGCACCCTTATGAAACCCTTAGTGTTTACGTTGACTTCACTTTACATAATACCAGTTTTTGTTCCCGTAAAATTCACTCTCTATGACCTATCTAATTGTTGAATAAAATATAAAAAAAAAATGGGATTTCGAAAAGGGACGCCGGCAGTTCTGCTGCGAGGAATGAAGGGTATTTAACGTTATTTCATGAACACCTTAATATAGTGTTTAAGGCGGACGAGAATGTCCATGAACATCCAACGAGAGAGCGATGCAAGGGCGCAGAAACAAATCGGTAGGCGCGAACACATATACGGAATAGTTACGTAGTAGGCGCGTCTGTCGCCGACGTCACATTGTTGATATGTCGTCGTATGTCGATAAATGATCGTTGATCTAAGAGGTCCCGAAAAGGGGGTCGAGTCTATAATTCTTTCTGATTAGCATTCGAGCATCGTGTCGGCGATCCATTGCGAATTAGTATCCAACAGTGATTCGAATGCGCGCGCATACATTTCATGTCGATAAATTGTCGTTGATTTCGACATTTCGACAACCGAAGACGCGTAGTCACAAAAGTCAAACGAATTTAATTAAATTCACATTAAACAAATAATAAGTATAACGAGGTCTCACAAATCGACATCAAGGCTAGACGTTCCTAAGGTTTTTAAGTAAAATCTTATCCTTCTTTCGCCAGCAACGTCAGCCCAAATCCTTGCAGCCCATGAGCTTTCCTACCGATTAAGAATGTAACCATTTGTTTACAACATTACACCTATTCAACGACCTGGCGTGTTCAATCTGTTGGCAATACCATAGCGATGTGACATTTTGAGAATTCTGTCATGAACTTAGTAGTTTTTATCGCTGAGCCGTGTGTCCTGTGTTCATTCACGAGCTCTTTTTTAGATTATCATTTTTGAGTTCTCTCATTGCATTAAATACAGCCAGAAATTATCATTATTAACTGTATATTTTTTTGCACAAAATGCTTTCGCTGTCTTCAATAAACGAAATTTTTTACCTACATTTTTCTTTCACACGTTATTATTTTTGCTGGATTTTAATGGATTTCATCCATTCCCATAAATTTCATTCCCATCTCTCTCTCTATCAAATATTCTATTCCCTCCTAAAATTCTGGTAACGCACTAGTGACTGGGGCATCTCATGGATTGTTCATGGGCGGCGGTGATCTGGATTGGATTAAGGGTGGATTCTGGTGGATTAATTCTTTTAATAAAAAAGTCTATATACTATAAAAAAATCTATAATACGTCGACGCTGTTACCGTATACTATTAACAATTATAACTTATACAAATGTAAATTGTAAAAGTCTTAGTACGAAGTTACGTAACTGGTACAGACGTCGAGATAGCGGCCGAATGCAAATGTATAGATTTCTCAAAGCGAGACTAGTGGAGATGTTATCTGACGCGTCAAAATCGACGCGGGCTGCGCGCGCGCCCGTCGATGCTCTCGACGCCGCGTGACCCGCTCGGAGAGCTGGACCGCTTGTGCGGCGACGAGCGCGTCTGTCGGTTGGTCGGACACGGCCCGCTCTTTTTGATAAAACTCCTAACAGACGTTTGAAGATCTTTTGATTTTTGACGCAACAGCGTTTCATTTCGCCAGCTTGGACACCTCCGTTTTGTTATTTATACTTTGTTATATTTATATATGAAATTTCAGCTACCGTATGTTTTTCGGTATACCGACATATAATTTTTGTATAGCAAACTCTCAAACACGAAATAAAGGATATCGATACGATCGAAAGCCCTTTCTCGCCCTACGAGGACGGCGCGACACTGACGTCGAAACTTGAAGAATGTTTAATATGAGTGTAGCGTCTCGGGACGAACGCCTGCAATGCGTTAAATGCGTGTAACGCCTTACGAGAGAACGTCAATCCTTTTTGATTGCGCCCTTCTATTCACCCATTACCAAAGAAAAGGGCCTACTTGCATCGTATTTGATTTTATTTACGTACCGAAACTTACCGGAGCGAGAACGGTTTATTTCGCTCCGGCAAAATGTGTTAATCGGATACAATATGCGCGGATATAGTGAGAGAGGAGAGACCGGATACAAAGGATTTAAAAATATAAATCGATGTTATAAAACGTGACTAGCGTGTCGTTCTTAAAGCGGAAAGCGACGGGTTCTAAACCTGACCGCGGTCTAGTTGACGGATGACTTAACTCATTACCACTTGCCCCGCTCCTCGTAGAATACGTTAGACCGTCAGTCCCGTATGTACTGATCCCGCTGGCGATAACGGCCGGTACTTGTTACTGACCGTTATCATGAGTGGGATGTTATAAACTAGTCACAAACCCCAGCCCCACTTAACCAGAATCAAATCCGACCTAACATAACAAGCTAGCACAAGGAATAATTATTGTGCTCAGTATAACACAAAACACATTATAGATAGTTTACGGAAAGCACAAGTCGTTAAAGTTTCATTGCCTTGTTACTCCTTCTCGATAGTAATAGTTCTGGAGTAACTGGATAGCCGGTAAATAACATATCGATGCTAGATTAGATGCCTCAATGCCAATCCCTTCAGCAAATTTCAAGTCGCTCAATGTGCGACAGAACGAGCTAAGCTCGGATTTGCTCCGCGACATCAGGTACGAGGTGATCCTTAGAAGAACCGGAGTATCCGACAGAGCTCGCGAAAAGAGGAATTTTGAATTCTGAATGTGGCTGTGGGGCAGGCGCAAATCGATCGCTGTACCAAAAAGGTTTTGGGAAACAAACGTGAAACAACTTCCAAATAAAAGGTCTAGCCATGTGGCAAAGGTCGCGGCCCATTATCCTTAGCGACGCAAGTGGCCTGTGAGCGCCCATCGTGGAAGTATATTCGAATTCAAAATATCTTTGTTTCAGAAGTAGTTTATAAATACTTCATGAATTTATAGTTTGCCACGCTTTCGGAAGACAATTTTTCCTCAAGAAGAACGAGCAAAAACTTAAGAGCAGGTCTTTTTATAATTTTATCATACACAACCAAAGTAAATGCAAACAATCAGAAACTGAATGTGAACAACCGGTAAGGAGCCGAGCTGATTTATTTAAGTATTTATTATGATCGTGAATTTATATAAGGGTAAAATCCTGTATATCCACAGGGACCTTATCGAACACAGAGCTCCCTAAATTATTTCGTGATTTTGCACAGTCGACCAACATGTAAACACAGTTCATTTTATTCCTGGTATTGAATTTATGTGATGACAATTCCCCTTAAGCAATTCCAAATTCTTTCTTCCATATAACAAAATGTAGAGCGAGCGTTTGTATACCAACTGTATCACTGTAGTCTACAGCTAGATAGGTATAAACTGGAGCTGCGTTAGTATTGCATCAGTGTTTTAGTGTTTACTTAGTTCTGATCTTCATTGTAATCTAATCCAATTCAACGAGTTGATCGGGTGGTAACTGTTTGTATAAAGTACTGGGAACACGTCGGATGATCGACAGCTCGCGTGACGGCCTTCATTATCCTGCTGTCGGCTCCTAGCGTCAAATTTGATGTGGCTAAAAACCAGATCCTGGTTTTTGTACGTCCCTTGACAGGGAAATTACTCTCGTACAACATATTCGCGTGTGTGCCTGTCTGCATCGATGACACTTTGTGTACCATAAAACACTTTATGGCCAGAAATGTTTGGAAACAAGGTTATTTTTAAAAATACAGCTAATGTATATTTGTCTAGTAGAGAGAAATATACAAGTAAAATAGGTTTATCAAAGATTATGGATTATACAAATAAGTGTTTATTAATTTTTCAAACCAACGGAAATTAACGTTTTCATTTGAAATAATGTTGATTCAAATTTGAAAATAAATAAATAAAATCTTAGTGTCATACGCAGGGGAATATTAGTGACCTCCTGCCTCCCGTAACGGGAATACGTGAAACAAGTTGACACTTTAGAAACATTTACTAGGCATAATAGTTTCCTAAATAGGCGTTCATTCTTCGGTCGCTCCATATAAAGTGGTTGAGATGCAACAGAGCCTAGGTGATTTCTAACGAGAGCACTAAACTAATTAGGAACTAGATTACATTGATTTTAAATAAGTCGTAAAAGAGTGATAGTGATGTTATGAGTTTCCTTTTGTGGAAATTATATAGCGTCCTTGTTTGCTTCAAGTAAATGTGTATGTTATCGCTTCGCATTCCAAACTTCACAGCGTTGTTCTGCTGATCGTCCCCAAGATGTGGTAACCAGAGATGATACACATGTATCGCTATTTTCTGAACTATTTAGGGGATTTCACACACAACAAAAGTATTATCTATCTAGCCTCGAGATATGGATTTCCTCACGATGTTACACTTGGCCGGTAGCGAGCGGTATGAATATACCGCTCCCTACCGGTCAAAGAAGATTTCAAGACATCCAACAATATTGTTGTACAGCGATATCGTTGGTGTCTTGCGGTCTTCGGAATGAGAGGGCCGTCCGGTCTCCGAGCTCCCGCCGCGTTTTATACTATTTCAATTCTATGTAAGTATATATATATATATATATATATATATATATTTTACGTGACGATATCATATATCATCTGTTTTTACGAATATCGCTCACCTTTGACACTAGATTATTATCGGCGAGTGAATAGGCATGTTTAAAAATAAATTAAACACAGTCGTCACGTTACCCGTCACGCCATTTTGTGGTGCGCGCGCGCCGTCATCGCGTCGGCGGGCTCCTCGTGTGTGAAAGTACGATGATGTATTGTTTATCGATAGCGCCGTCTGATAACACTTTCTAATTGTTGCAGGTAACCACCGGCGCGCTGGCCGGGGTCTGTGCTCCGCCGAAGAGAGAGGAGCGAGGCCTCTGCTTATGGTCTCAAATGTCAGCAGAGTATTAGAGTAGAGAAAACGACGAGCTGGTCACCGGCGACTGTAAAGAGAAAATGTTTTTACGAGCAACTTTCAACCCTGTCAGTGGCATAGAATCAGAAGAATATTGTCCGAATTTTAGTGCACATTATCAAATCCTGAAATTAAGAACACGCGTCACCTGAAAAAATAGTAGCTATAAAATTTATTTTAAAAAGTCAATTTATTAATAAGCAATGAATCATAGTCAATCAAAGTGACTTCTGACATTTTTTCTGCTTTCGAAGCAACATTGGTTGAATATAGAAATATATTGCCCACTTGCGTGTTTTACGATATTTATTTTTAATATAATTAAAATTGAAAAAAAAATATCACGAACCAGTTGATCGGAAAAAACTTAAAAAATTGAATGACCGGGACAGTTAGCCCAAAAAAGACTTCATTGAATATCAATTTTTAGAAATCTATCTGAGCAAGTTTTTTCATTTTGCATAAAAACATTTTTTAGTACAGAACAATTTTGCAGTTTAATATATTCCAACTGAATGTTATCAGGGTAACTGATTATTTCAGCGAAATTGATTGTACGTCCCAAACATAAAAACCGAGTTATCGCGGTCCGCGGTACTTTTTTACTGGTGAGAATTTCTAGCCTCGCTCATACAAGGTAACTGATGGTATGCACGAGTCACTCGGTATTCGACAACAAAATAGGCGCTGTGTAATATTATACCGCTCATTAATTAACGTTGCAGCTATACCTGAAAATTGAGAAAATGAATGGGTTATAAAGAAATCCACGCAAGTTTCGTCGTGAACTATGTAGGTGGCGCAATGCTAGTGCTCTAAAGGGAGATAAAAATTTGTAAACAAATCAATTTTAAACGTGTCCGTATTGGTCGAGACGAATGAAAAAAAAAATCCAAATGAAAGTAAAATTTAAATTCTGTCTTCAGTAGCTTAAAATTGTTTATTAACAATTCCCACTTTTAAAAAGGACATTTATTGTTTATGTCGGTTAACAATCCGGTTAGTTAATTAAGAATCACCTCGTCACGTGAGCCTCCAAATTAACGGCGCGGCAAACGATGGAGCCACTCCCGCGCACGTCGCGAGCTTGTCAGTCGCTTGTATTACGGCTTCAATTGGGGACGGCGACGGGCCGGTGGGTCGCGCGGGTCGAGCCGCCAGCTCCGTTCCCACGACGGGAGTCGAGCCCGAGCTGACGCACACATTCACAGCCACATACGAGGTCGTTAACGATACTAATTGACCGCTGTCCGATTACTAACACAATGACGTCATAAAACTAAAGTCGTCAACGCGATACGGAGGATATACATCCAAATGTACGCCTGCTGTTATCGTAACACGTCCAATTGATGTTGCCATCATGTCAACAAAATTTTTATAAAAGTAATGATTTTGTTTTTGTTTTATTCGAATTTTGCCTCCGCGACTATTTCTTTCCTGTTCTCATTATACCCTTTTACGACTACTGTTATTGCAAACTCACGCCGATTTACCGCAGAGGTGAGGCCTGTCACACTACATATCAATACGCTCTTTACATACATCTATTTTGCTTCATTGACAGTCGTTTCGTGTAAGCTTGTGGGTCCAGTTTGGTCCTTTTTTGATGTACGTCTTTATGTACACACACACAAACACGTGTGTGTGTGTGTCTCGTAGTTACCAGAGATTAGGTTCACTTCAGTCGTCAAAATTACCGTAATAGCGATAGTTGCTCGTAAGACATGATTGCGAGTACGAAATAATGTCGTTTCTACCTCGCCGCGACAGCACGCGCAGCACGGACAACACACTCGGGTCGACTCCGATGCGAGTCGACACTATATCGAGTTACTACCAGTGACTGCTGTTCCTTTGATATTTTTAGTTCATACTTTACGCTGCAGAGGAACGTGTGGAATTTGGCTTTAAATTGTGCGCTTGGCGTTTTCAATTTTTTAAAGTGGACGTAAAATCACTATTGGCCCTATTATGTGTATGTGTGTGTGTGTGTGTGTGCGTGCGTGCGTGCGTGCGTGTGTGTGTGTGTTTGTGTGTTTGTGTGTGTGTGTGTGAAAGCGTTTGTGGATAAATGCGTTAAATGCATTTTTGCTATAATATACTTTTATGTCTCAGACATCGATATAAATACCTAATTATTTGTCACTCTAACTTAATTACAAGTGTAAGGAATGGAACGATTATAAATTTGAAGAATCGTGAATGCATAACGTGGCAGGAGCCGGGGCGGGCGGGGGCAGGGCGGTGCAGGCGCGGCCGGAGTCGGGGCGCAAGCTACTCGCTAAATAACCCACATCAGATCATAAATGGCGAAAAAGAAAAATCCATTAGCGGTGGCCGTCGAAGCGTTCTCGTAATAATTCATCGAGTCGCGCCGGATATTGAAGCTGGAGGGGCGTACGGTGTACACAGGGTGCTCCGTGTATCGAAAGCAATAGCTTCCGGACGCCCCGCGAAGCGTCCTGTAGCTGGGGGTGCATAATATTGATGGGGCATACATCCAGAAGTTTCGCTATGTGATGTCGTTTATGAGACATCTTAGTGTTTTACGAAACGGACAAGTTAGCCGATAAAGAGGGGTCGGTTGTCAGTGATTCAAGAAAAACAGTTTTAATCAAACTAGAAACTCGACTCGCAGCAACAACCCTCGCCATATCTACGCTTTACAATAACTAGCTATAAATGGTTCTAAAATTGGCAATTGGGTCAATTTGGTTTTTATTTTTCTGTGAAATGTTATCTGCAGCATCGCTCTGCCCACCTCCGAAGGCATGTTTCATTTCTTTGAGGTCTCATTGGACACTAGCCGTTTCCCGCCGGTCTCCGCGTGTTTGTTAAAATTAAGCGAGGATCGTTTCCGATACCGACTTCAGTCCTGCCCTTCATTCCAACGCCGGCCCTCGACCCATTTCGATTTCCCTTGGACATTTTTACATTTTTTCTGATAAGAATGTCATACGTTTCTTATATAAAACGTATCCTATGTCATATTCCAGGGAGTAGAATTTAAAAAAACGGACTATCAGACGAACAGATACTTTATTTTATTTGTAAATCATGGATATTTTGCGGTTATACGTAGGACGCACTGAAAATTTCTGGAATGATTGAGAAGAAATTACTGTGAATGATTAAAATAAATTTGTTGTTTCTTAAAATATTCTCTGTTAGTACAAATGGATTTCTTCATAGGAATAAACCAATTTCGAAAACATTTCTGCTACTTCTCGCTGCTGATGTCGGAAACACATTTTTCATACTCTTCACAGCCTCGTCTGGTGATGAAAATCGTTGACCGCTTAATTAGTTCTTAATTTTTGCGAACAAAAAAGTCGCAAGGTGCCAGGTCGGCACTGTATACAAGATTGCTCATAAGTTCTAAGTTTTTCTCCTTCAAAAATTTATTTATCTGTTTGGCCGTGAGAGAACTGGCGTTGTCGTGATACAAGATGATACGACGTTTACGGTTATTTTCACGGAGTTCTTCAATAAATTTCGGCAAACAAACGGTCGTTCACCAATCGCTATTCAAGGTACGACAATTCTTCAAAGCAACAGTACCCACGTGTCCAGTTTTATTAAAAAAAGAAGCAATCGTCCGCTCATAGGCACTTCGCTCGCGCACCACTTTGGTTGGTTTCGGCTCATCTCGTTAGACCCATACGGTCTATCGCTGCTTTGTTCGAGGTGGTAACAGTATATCCATGTTTTGTCACCTGTTACTACGTCCACATCAAATTTGATACCTCTTTCGTGGATCTGATAATCATGGCATTGTGACGTGGTCCGTTTTTTGACCCTCAGTCAAATTGCGCGGGGTCCACCGCGAGCACAGCTTTTTCATATCCAAATGTTTGTGTAGGATTGATTGTATTTCACTCATACCTAAGAATGTCTGAATCTCATGATGGGTCACATGGCTGTCTGTCGATCACACGGCGCACAGCATCTATGTTTTTGTTGTTCACAGCGGTGGACGAGCGACCATCACGGTTCGTCACTGAGGTTGACGATTGTCGCAATGAATAGTCTTGCAAGGTTTCATCGCCAAAGGCAGTTCGAAGCCGAACGAAGCTCTGCTGAGCTGTAAAATTACCCTTAAAATCGTAGAAAATTATATTAAGAAAATTTTCACGACTTATTCCATAGTGATGAAGACACGCTATTTTTAAAATGACGCCACAGTGTAAAAACAGTTGACAGTGATTTGAAACGAAACTGTATTTAACAGCCAGAGTTCCATTTTTAAATGTAGTAATTACTTTTTAAATGTTGTTTATGCAAGTGGCCAGTTCCAGAATGTCACAGTGCTTTCGGCTATCGTAATTCACGGCAGAGGGCGCATGTGTCTCATGCTATTCTGTGTAGTTAGCCATGGTAATTCCCCATTAGCGGAAGGCGATATTTACGAAAATTACAGACATTTAACTGAATGACACCGAAATCGTATTGAACGTTCAAATTATGACTGTAACGGGATATTTTCTAAATTCTACGGTTGCTAGAATAGAAACACAGATAACAT